>VXBU01008272.1:126792-142266 GCA_013400315.1 Bombycilla garrulus
TGGTTTGGAAGGAACCTTAAAGATCATCTAGGTTGCCTTAAAATGCTTCTGAAACCAATTCTTATGCAGATAACAATGAGCTCTTCAAAAGAGCCTAAGCTATATAGGGGGAAAAAAAACCAGTAAGATAAACAAGAAATTATCTGCAGTCTTGGTCAAACTATAGTAACAGGATGTTTTGGACCAATCCCTTGTGGGTTGGTTAGGTACACATGTGTGTATATATAAATATATATATGTGTGTAGGTGGATGTGTGTACACCCATACATACATATATATATATGTAACTATCTGGTTCTATATTTATGCCTGTCAGCTAACTTTACTCCAAACTTTGCACATTTGCAAATAAAATGGATTTCATTGTATATAAAATCCATGATGCAGTTCTAGTAAGTGGCACCTCTGCTGACCCCACTAAAATTTAGAGTGTGACACACAGGTGTAAAGAAATGTCGTCATACCAGTAATAATCATTATGTTTTCCTGAATCTGTAGATTATCAGCAGATACTGGATCTTTTCCAGTCTAAACAGAAGCCAAAGTTTATTCATATCATGGTTAGAAAAAAAAATAAAAATAAAATTTGAGGTGACTTCAATGTGAGCCAAGTAGTGTAATGAACCTATAAAATGCTTAGTGAGATGCAGTCAGGCTTGCAGATGTGTTTACAAAAAGGAATGCTCTAGTTTCATATTTATTATGAGCTTTCTCTGATTTAAGACTACTGTATATTGAAACTGAGTAAACAGATCTTTATTTACATAAACGTGACCATATCAAAGCAAAACTGAACTGAAAAAAGATTCTTTCAAAAAAGTATTATCTTCAGTAAGCTTTCTGTAATTAGGGAATAAAGAAACCTCATTGAACTCAAGAAACTCTTCAGAAAGGCTATTAGAAAAAAATCAATACCCTTAAAAATAGTAATGCAAAGATGGGACTCTAAAATGATGTTCGTTGGATTCTGACTGCATGAAACCATCAAAGTGCAGCACTCCAGTAACATTTTAATAACACATTCAGGTGGTAATATAATAGATAGGCAGCTTTTTGCATTACAGACCAAATGCCTCGATGCATAATTCTAGTGTATGAAAAAAGAATTCTTATAAGTAACCTTCCATAAGCAGGTCCATGCTTCTCCAATAACTGAAATACAGAATATTGATGAGACTCCCCTTCTATCAAAACAAAGGAAGCATAATTGCACTATAAACACCAAAGCAGTGCTAGAGCAGGATTCTATATTCATTTTCAAAAGTGCAAAGGACTAAACCAAATACAAAGTAAGGGGTATTTGGATCCTTAAAAATATAATTTTGTTCTCAAAACATTAGTAGACGAGTACTAACTTCAGCAGTGACCAGACCAAATGTATTCTGTGAACAAGATACTAAGCTTTTTCTTATGTATATTGAGTGAAATCAAATACAACCAATTCCAAAAAGGCCTCAGCATATCTGGAAAAAATGATACTTTGACTGTTGCCAATGAAGTCAACAACAAAACTCTCTTCAGTTTGTGCAAATACACATCCTAGATACATGACTCTTAAGTGGGTGCTTTCCTGACTAATTATACAAAAAGAATGACTCATTCTTAGCTTCCTTGAATGGCCAGAACATGAAATGATTAATTTAAGGAAAGTATTCCTACTGTTAACCCAGTTACTTTTCATAGTAACAAATAATCATCATCAAGGGAAATTATTCATATTGTTTATGCCATACAAATACAAATGGTAGGAAAATGTTTATATCTGTTCTTCTGCTCCTTTTGGAATATGGTAATGGCAGGAGAAACTGGCCAGTTCTAGTTTAGATGAAATCTGCTCAGTTTCCCCGTGTTTAGTTCCCATATGTTCTGGTCCTCAGGAGATATGTTTTTCCATTATTTAACGGGACTTCTACCCCCTCCCTTGGGAGACTATACTGTAGTTCAATAAATCACAACATTAAGGCATATTTTTAGTCTAAATTTCATTTTTATATACATGTATACATCATCCCTTTTACATAGTTGGATCTCCAGAAATTATAGTCAAAAGAGTGAATGGATAAGATATTGTTGTACTTTTATGAGCAGCAAAGTATGAGATAGATTTTTTTTTGCCCTGCATAAGTACTATAGAGTAACGGAGACATACTATTTTCAACATTTTAGGTTTCCAAGGTACAAAACGGTAGCTTGCAAGAAGCATCCTCACCATGTGAAATATGAGAATAAACTCCACATACAGTAGAAGCATCTCTTTATACTCCAATTTCAGAATCAGAGATCAAAAAGACACCAAGCTAAGAGTTCTAAATTTATGTCAGACATCTAAGTGGTTAATACGTATTGTGCTTTAGTTCAGAGGGCAGCCCAGTGTTCCCAGTTATCTTACTCCAGCCAAAAACACTTACTCTAGCTGAGAGCTCTTGTGCTGTGCACTGATGTGTGCAAACCAAGAGGCAGGAGCCACAGACCAACAAATGACACAAACTGCCCAGGAACAGCTCTCCCTTTCCCTGCTGGGCAAAGGTCTAGGGCTTAGGGCCTGCAATTATTTACTGCTAGTGCAGTTGAAAAGAAAGGGCACCAGAGGCTTGACTGGCTGTTAGATTATTTTTTCTCTTGCTCTGTGTAGAACTGCATGGTCTAATTTTAAGATAGTCAAGCATTATTATTTTCTTATTTGTTAGTTTTGCTTACATTATAATGTAATGTGTGAACCCAGCATTTTCAGATGGAGAAGAGACAGGAATAAGAAACTGTCAGGATTTTAAAACCTTTTGAATAGCCAAGAGCACAAATCACAGAATAAATCAGGGGGCAGGTGCCTCAAGTATATTTTAAAAAAAAGTATATGAAAATCAATCCTTCTGCCACTAAAGAAAAAATTAGTCACACTCAAATACATTCACTAAAGACACAGATGAACTTTTCATCTCACATTAATGCTTCAAGATTTTGAGGGGATGGTGGCTATACACTGGTTGGGTTTTTCATGCTTTCTTGTGTTTTTTTAACATTTGTACATCATCAGATTTGCAGCTCCTATATGTACATTGACATTTTTATCCTGACTTCCCTAGAGTTGTGACAATTTATGTTAATTGAGGATCTGACCCATCTCTCCCTTCTGAATGGGAATTTTTCCATACAAACCTCTATTCTCCACTGCAAGATCTTTGAGAATGTTTACTTTATTTCAAGGTGATTCCTGAATTATAAATACACAAAGAAAAGCATAATCAAATGAATGCTACATGCAGCTTTATTGAATATACAGTAGCTTCACTTGATTTCCTTTTCATATTTGTATCAAGCTGAATATCTATTCTAGACAGACTATCATTTAAAACAAGAGACATACCAAATGAGTAAATGAGGTTATATTACTAATTAGCATACTGTCTCCTACTACCTCCAGTAAGCTACTAAAATGTGACTTCCATTTTATCACATAGATGAAACAGTTATCTTTCAGGGTTTGAAATTTCTGTGATCTTTATGCTTAATAAGCTCAGTAAAAGGCATTCAAATTACATCACTTTTGTCTTGGAAGTTAAATTGGGAAATATTGCATTCTCCGAGATGATAAACTCTGTAGAAGATAAATTATCATGAGAAATAGTTTTAATTGATTTACCATAATAAAAGTTATGTGACTTTGAAGTGCAAATGACACATTAAAATGAAGCTACACTATGTTGATAATACAGTGGCTTCTTTGTTAATGGAATTACTGACACTGCAGATGCTTGCTGAAGAGTTGTCCTCTACTGTTAAGTGAGAAACACTGATGGAAATTGAAGATATACTATATTTAAATCCAAGCCCAACTCCTTCAGTGAGATTTACACTGATCTCAACAAGTGTAATTTCAAAAAATGCACAAGAAAAATAAGAAAAGTTTGAGTCTGGAATTTCAGTTTGGTTTGGAATATGGTTAACCTGGCTTTATCACTGTAACTGCACTGAAGCCCCAGAAAAAATATTACTCCTAACTTCAATTTCCCCATTTGCAAAATAGAGCTAATAAATTCACTTTCCTGTTCAGAGGTGTTGGCCAACAGTTAAACAAAAGTGTGTCAACTGCGGAGATAACTAGTGTTCTAAATGAAGGAAAATGCACACAGGTGCACAAATAATCCCTGCAAACATTCTCCTTTTACCTTTGCAAGGGTAAAGATGAAGACTTAGAAACATATAAAGCCAGCAGGATACATCAAAACAACTTTGTTTTCTCACACCACTTAACTCTGTGATCTTTGACTAGATCATAGACTCATAGAAAGGCTTGGGTTGGAAGGGACCAGTGATTATCCAATGATTCTTTTTCCTTTATCAAGATCTTTATCTCATCTTTCTTTTGATTTTACAGTCTTTTCCCCAATTCAAAGCTTTTCACTTTTCCTGCAGTTCCCTTTTACCTGTGAACCTTTCATTTTCTGTTCTCTTCTCTTGAAAAATATCTTTCCTTCTTTTCTTTCACACAACAGTATAAAATTTCCATCTTTGCTTTGACCTTTTCTCAGATGCGGTTGTATGTCTTATCCAAACTTATTTTTTACCCAGTCCCACATTCACATTCTTTTTTCTGAACACATAGTTATCTTCCTTATGAGATTTCTCTTCATTTATCCCTTCTTTTTTTTTCTCCTTACTCTTTCTGAATTCTACATTCATAAATACAGTAAAATAATTTTTCATATCTAATAATCCTGTTAATTTTAAGCAAAAAGGATCCAATAACTATACAAACTATTTTGAATCCATGGGTGTTAGAACCTGCAAGCAATCTTAAGTGTGTATAGTGGGTCAACCACCTGGAGCCTACTAAGTTTAATTAAATTTATTGTCAAATTTAAACTCACTTTAACTCCACTTTTTCTTTTTCCCAGACTCAGACCCCTGATTTGCCTGCCTCCTCCTCCAGAGCCACACAGGGAGAAGGGGGAATGAGGGTTGCAGTCAGTCACTAACACTTCCTCTATGCCTTCTCATATTCTTCTCCTACTCTAGCATGGGGTATCTCCTACGGGAGAAAATCTTTCACAAACTGCATCAATGTGGACCCTTCCCATGGACTGCAGTCCTTCAGGAATGGACGACTCCAGTATGGGTCCCCACTGGCCACTGTTCATGCCAGAATACCTGTTCTGCATGGCTTCCTCTATGCAGACCACAGCTTCTGCTCCAGCATGGACTTCCTTCTGTGCATGTCCACCTGCTTCAGCATGGATATTTACTCCACTATGGTCCTCCACAGGCTGCAGGGGCACAGCTGCCTCACCATGGTTTGCACCACGGGCTGTCCACTGACCTGAGCTCAGGTGTCTAGAGCACCTCCTCCCCCTCCTTCTCCACTGACCTGGGTGTCTGTGGGCTGCTCCTCTCACATATTCTCACTCCTCTCTCACAGCTTTCTAAATGTTATCACAGAGGCACCACCAGCATCACTCTTTGGCTGTTGTGGGCAATGCTAGGTCCATTCTGAAGCTCTGCCCAACCTAGAGGCAGCTCCTGGTCTATTTTTACAGAATGCAAACCTCTACACCCCTTTCCCCACTACCAAAACCTTTCCACATAAACTGAATGCAAAAATACTTTCCTGCTTAAGAGGTTGTTCATGTTTTTGAAATTTGGTTGTTGGTTCTTTTGAAAACTAACAAAATGTAGTGTTTACTGCATGGATTCACATATGTAAACTAATAATGTTAAGTACATTACTTAAACTTTTCATACTAGGTAATGGACAAATACACTGAAAACTGTAGGGGTAATAATAAGTATTCAGATCTTGTGCATTTATTTGCCAGTTTGCAACATTCATATACTCCACAGCCTTTCAGCTTGGAAAGCTTCTATCCATTTTTTTTAGTAGCTGTTTAAACAAAAATAGATGTTTATCTCTTTAAAATTTTGCCAGGAAGCTGTCACTTTCCCGTTTACTCATGCTATGTTGTGACAGAATGTGTCAGCTTCTTGCACAAATGAAAAGAGATATAGATCTCTATTTATTTTAGCTGAAAAATAAGTAGTAATCAATTCTGAGAAAAGTATTTTCCCATCTGAAAAGATGGATAAATAAGAGAGGTTTTGTGAGGTAACTATTTACCAATGCTTAAAAGGTAATTGAGAACCAAATATTCCAGTCCAGTTCATCAGTAACCATCCCTGAGAAAACTGATAGACTCATAACATGGAAAATTAGATACCTGTAGCGGTTATCAAGGGAGTTAGTGTTCCTATTCAAGCCTTTGATATTCAAAAGTAACAACCACAATAAAACCAGGTATATGAACCAGTTTAAAATTTGGTCTTTGGTCTCATGTTTGACAGAGAAGGAAAATGCTAGCTGGAAAATCCTCACCCTAGATTGGACTCAAATGCTCAAAATTGTGGCACTAAGGAGTAACAAACAAGTAGAACTGGTACATTACTTGAGGATATTCTTAGAGATATTTTTATAGGAAGGAAAAAAATAAAAGATGAGATTAATGCATAATATCTTGAAAATTCTTTAGTCTTTATCTGTCTAACAGAACCCAAGTTTCTACTATGTAAAATTTAAATACAAGTTGAAATTAAAAAATGTTTTTCAATATATTAATTGAAAACAGCCCTAAAAAAATCAGAGTATGGAATAGCAGAGTCCTTTAATCTATTAAATCCCAACTCGAAAATTCCATGCATCATGAATTCATGAAAACAGAAGAACTGGCCATGAAACATAAAGGCCATGTTCCAAATAGATATCAAAATGAAATTGTATCTTCTATGGTCAGAGATAAGTTTCATAGCAACTCTGCTATCTCTTTATATAGTTACTTTCACCCTGAAGAATAAGAAGGAAAGTAACCTCGCTGTGCTTATAATGAAAAATTACCAACTGGTTTGATAGTGAACTGGATCTTCCTTATTTTTATACATTTTTATGTATCATATGGTTACAAAATGGAGATCAGGGAAATAAATCATATATATATATATCTATACATATATATTAATATATATGTGTGGATGACTGTGTGGGTGCATGTGTTTTAATAATTCAAAGTCCTTTCTCTATTTCATCAAAACATGAGAAAGAAAAAATGTGAAAGAAAATGCACTGTATCAAGCTTTGATTAATTCATTTTAATAGTGCAGGAATAATATTTCTGAAGTAAATCACTGCAAAAGGTGCTTGGGATAGAGGTCATATGCATACCTAAAAAACAATGTAAAGTCAAGGTCATTATATATGAAATTTCTCAAAAATAAACACTTGGGCTTTAGGATATTTATTCACTGACCCTGAAATGTCAGCTTGACACTGATACTAATGTAGCACACTTGTCTCTGGAGTTTATCCCACTATGCAAAGGTGCCGCTTACTGTGAGAATCTTTCTGAGGTGCTCCAAATGCATTCTAGAAACTATCTGCATATGTTATTTTATTAGTAGGTCTCATAAATCAATATTATGTAGAAACAGCTATAATTTCATATTGTATTAGAAATAGGATAGCCACAAAGCTGCACATTTGAGGTCCTAATGACACTAGTGGTACAGTACTTACATTTTAAACATTTTATTGAACAGCTTGAGGTTATTTGGTTTATAAAATCCCCAGACTGTTTCCTCACAAAGCCCTGGGGCTCTGATCTAGTAAAGTTCAGGCTGATGAAGGCAGGGGAGGAGTTCTACTCTCACTTGCTAATGGATAAATAGTAGAAAACATCAGTGGAAAATAAAGATCTGCATGCAGCTGGCGGTATATAATCAATACAACTAATAATAAGTAATGACATTTTTAAATATGTGAACATGATGCTGCAAAATAACTTCCATTAAATGTACAAGGGCCCAACAAGGAGAAACAGGGTCCACTAATCATGAACATGAGCACAGAAAGGCATCAGCTGACTTATAACCAATTCCTGGTTCTGGGCTGTGGTGCTGTGTTGTACCTGTGCACTGCATCCACTGCCCACTGTGCAATGTGCTACTCATCTCACTGACTAGCTTAGCTGCACCATTATCTAACCCTGACTCAAAAAAGGGTTTACATTAGAAATTGCAAGAACAATTCCTTTAGAAATTTCACCCAATCTTATCTCTTTTAGAAAGTTTTGTCAAATCAGAGATACTGTAAAAGACGTCTTACTGTCCATTTTTTTCTGTTTGCTACAACACTATATTGAAGTTTTAGCATAGGTACCTGGCAGGACCATAATTCCAGATATATAAACTATTTCAAATTTCTCTCTAGTTTCATGTAGTTAAATCAACACAGCCAAAAGCCAAATTAATTTTTCCATTACCTAAGTGTTGTTGGGCAATGCCATCTGAGATATCCTGAGATATCTTGCCTCATCCTCAGCTGCTGTTTCCAAGTAGATCATCTGTTATCCCCAAATGAAGTTAGTTTTGCTTAAGTACCATGCTCAGGTAGTTAAGCACCTGAGCATCTTCCTATCACTCTTTTCAAAAGCAACCTTCTTCAACCTTCTGTCAGTGTTGTTGTACAAGGTTCACACAAGATCTTGCAAAGACTAGACAAAAATGATAAATCAGAATGGAAGATACAGGATACTATTCCAGACTATTCAATTACAGGATAATTCCTGTTTCCATGGATATTTCTAGAGTTCCCTTGCTTGCTTTCTCTCAATACTTTTGTGTTATTTCATCTGTTTCTATCTCACACATACATAAGCCCTGTACGACAAGAATTCAGCCCTTTGATTTCCCTCCAGAATTTATGTGATCCCAATGCTGCCTGGCATATGGCTTGCATCTTTGGCAACAACTCTTGTTTGAGCCAAATATTTCACAAATATCTGAGTGTTCTTTTATGATACATCTTACTTCAGAAACTTAAACACTCACTAGCTTCACGAAAATTTATCAAGGAGAAAATCAGCATGCCGAAATACTTTTATAAACCACACGGATATTATCTTTGGTGTGATTATACAGTCTAGAGTTTCTCAGATATGACAAAGAGATCTACCAGTCAGAACTGTGTGTACACCATTGTGTATTTATTTTGCACATGTCATGGTTAGGTGACTAAGAGCCAAAAAATTATAATTCTTTTGTTTTCCCAGTTTGGCCATGACTAGGTGCATGGAAATTTTGTCAATGGTGTGAGAAACTGATGATGGAAGCAGCTATTCTAACACAATTCAGCCATGAATTCAGAAGCTCCAACAGCCTTTGTATAAGATATATTACTTTAGACAATGTAGGGAACTCAGTGAAGGGTTTCTGAATAAGGGAAGGAAAAATTAATTTCTTATAATTGATCAAAAGCCCCCATGAACATTTAATGATATAGCAGTCCTTTTCCTTACTTACATGGGTAAAGGAGTTTATATTACACTCCAGAAGCTTAGAAACTTGTCCTTTCCCTCACACATTGCTGTCCTATTTCTACCCATCACAATTTCTGCTTTTGAATATATGAACTGTTAAAAGTCTCGCCTGTGCTTTCAATATACTCATCTTCTCAAAATAGTAACGTGCAATTCCTTCTGAATACTCCCAGACCAGACAGAAGTAACACATCCAGAAGTAACACATCCTAACACTTTTATAACTTTTCTCTTTTTCACTGCACTACATGTTCGCATGCACTGTAGCACAAAGGTTACCCTAGTACAGCCAAAAGAAATGTTTAGCAATGTAGACCTTTCCAGCACAGGCAAGTCACAAAATGGAAGCAGCCTCACACTGCTAGTGGTTACACACTCCTTGTTTTTAAGCAGCAGGTTAAAGCATCAGGTTCTTGTTAATGGGACAAGTCAGCTCCTAGTTTACATGCCATGAATTTTCCTGTACAGGTTTCATAGATCATGTAGGCAGCTCAGTTCACTAATACAGCTTCTGAAGTTAAATATCTAGTGTTAAAAGTTTTTAATAACTTTGTGTATGTACACAGTAATTATTGCAAAACCTACAACTTCAATTAGTTATGTGCAGAAGAAAATATTCAATTATGTTCTGATAATTTGTTTTATGTCATAGTTTCCAGATACTATTTTCCTTGACTAATAAACACTGTTAAGTCAGTGTTTGTTTTTCCCATTTTTTCTGTGAGTAAATATACTTTTCAGAAGCTGTGTATTACTCAGTAGTAATGTGGATCTCAATATAAGAATGAAAAAAGAGAATGACTGTGAAAATTCAAGTATGAAACAGTCCTATGTAAATACTTTAATCTTTGTGACACTAATATTTTGTTTCCATTTTGTAACTGTAAAAACAATATTCTAAAACTAATTCTCTCCCGTACTGTGAATAGAAAATAGGAATTTGTTATAGGGGGGGCAGCTCCAAGACTGAAAAACCACCACAAAATACAGGCATACTTCTAAAAAGCAAAGTTTTTTGAATATGCTATGGTCTAGTTTTTCTTTAGTTTTATCTTAGGGATACTTAATTATGGTTTTGATATTGTTGTATATTTCTGTCTTTGAAATCTTATTATTTAAGAACTGTAGTGAGTATGGTTCCTGAAGTTTTAAAACAAACATTTAATTAAAAAAAAAAAGCTTTTCAAGTAAGTTTTCAAGTAAGTTGTCTGGTTCTATATACTGTCACTACTTGCCTAAATTAACCTTGGTTTAACAGTATCTTTGGATTGGATGCCTTAGTACTTGTAAAATCTTTTTAATATCTACTTTTCTAAGTAAAGAAATGAATACTTACATCATAAGAAGACCCAAAATAATTCTTCTTTTTAAAGAGAGCAGAAGGGATTCCTATCTGCACAGAAGAGTAAAGAACATGTTATCTTCTGAGGAACCTCCCTCAATTTGAACAGCACTTTTCCAAGATAAAATACTGTAATAGATATTTTCATGCAATTCCATGATACAAATATATGTTCCCATGGCTTAGTAAGTCATTTTCTAGACCAGCTTTTTTTAGACAAGAGTCTCATCTGGGGGCGTGAGGTTCTATAATGTCTCCACAACTGACAGTATGAAGCATTTCACTAAAGCAATTGAAGACACTCTGAACAACTTTGTTAAGTCCAGAATTGTGCATTGGAATCACTGCCACCATTCAATACGATTTTGAAGGTACCTGGCAAAATGAGGCTTCCTAACATACCTGAAGTATGTTCCACAAACAGAGAAAAATAAACTCTGTTGATTACTGTTGAAATTCATGATACATTTTCCATCTCATTAAAGTAAAATGTCAAGATTTACAAGCAATACAGAAAACAGTATCCCAAGCATTTTTTTGCACTTCAAGCTAGTTTGAACTGGATAGAGATTTGACATTTCATATCTCATTCTTCCTGCTATCAGTCCTCTAATGTCAGAGAACTGTGTGATTTGTGCCATATAGGCTTGCAAACTGAAAGTTACTGCAGTGTCTTAATGGAAGACTGCATTCCCAGTATTGCATTTTGTGAAAAGATAATTATATTAGACAAATTTTGTGTTGCTTCTTAGCAAAGTTGTGTTAACATTGGTGACATGCAGTAGTTACTTTCATTTGAACTCTCAGCTATTTGCAGAATTTTTATAATCTATCAAAGGATCCATATAGATATTTTAAAAATAGTTATTTTTTAAGTAAAAAGACCAGTAAAGGCCCTTTCAAAATAGTACTAAAACCATCTTAAGCTCATATACTCCTCATATGTCCCAGCACACGCAGCATAGTAAACACATATTGCATTGACATATGAGTACCATGGCCATATTAATAAAATGAGCTTGGGAAGTGTTTACTGAGATATATTTTACATTTTATTTTACTGTGTTTTCATAGAATATAAAAAAAAAAAGGTAACAAAAACGATAATTGCATGAATATAAGGATGAGAAATGATTTGGGGAAATGACATTGTTACCTTCATCTATTCACTGGGTGATCCAGATTAAGTAGAGTTTTGTTAATCCTGTCAACAGAAATTAGCCTGTACATGTTTCAGCAGAAATTCCTAGTGATAGTACAACCAATAGGGAAGCATCAGTTTAAGGAATCATAAGGTGAATGTGAATCCATAAATGGACTTCCTGTCTGAAACAGTCAAAGCATCAAAAGAAGTCAGTCTTTCATAGTCTTTCAAATCCTTGTGATTTACTCCCCATGGCAATTGAACAGACGTTAAAATAGGGATTCTCCATTTAATATAGTGTTTCTTGCCTGGCAGGTTCATCGTTGACAGCAGAATTCCTGAAGTCTTCGATACATTATATATTTACTCTGTAACTGTAGGTAGCATGTTGCCAAATTCACAGCTGCCTATCTTTTAAATGACACATATCACTGCAGTATTATCAGAAGAATCCTGAATTTAAAAGATTTTCAATCTTTTAAGAAGAAAATTGGAAAAAGGAAAGAGTAACAAATTGATGGTTATGTGCCAAAATAATGCAGAAAGCCTAGTCTTTCCCACTGCCACTTGCAGCCTAATGTGTAACCACAATACTGTAACCATATAAACATACACTCCTATAGACATAATCCTAAGGCTATATCCCATAACGTCCTTTATATCAGTTACATACAAAATGGTTTTCTGTAGGAAGATATACTCTGGAACCACAGAAATATCAAAGAAGAAATGTATGAATGGTGTGTACTGTATATAACATTAAATGACATTACCTTTTCAATGACTGATATGTTGACAGTAATTGCTAAAGCTATGAATTTAATGAAAGCCAGATTCACTGAAGATCTTCGTGGTAAAGGGTTAGATGTGTTAGTTTGTAAATTGTAGGTGGTAAAATCCTGAGTGGCTGATAAAACCCAAAATGTGTTTTATACTACCAGTATGTGGATGAAAACAGACATAAAATGGGTTATAGGTCTCTGCTCTCATAATTTAGCAATTTACCCACTGCCTTGAAGAAGAATTCAAAGATACTAGAGAACTCATTGAAATCATACTTACAAAATTTTGACAAAAAATACTTTAAGTAAAATCTCAGATGGGATTTTCCAGATCACAATTGCCAGATAAAACCCCAAGTTCACTCAAATCCCTTTTTTTGGATCTAGCCCTACAGTTGCACGTATCAAAATATAATAAATAGAAAATAATGCTGACATTGGCTTCACAGCAAAGACAGTACAGTATAAAATACTGGTATTAACTTAAAGACTTTCACAGAGGGCCACTTATGGCAAAGCATGGAACATTCAGATCTATAAAAATTCTTAGCAGAGTAATGCTTCTTATGAATAAAGGGTACTGTAATAGTGTTACAGGCTGTAGTGCTTTTGATCATTATTGTAAAACACCATGGTATCTATTCATGAAGGCTATTGCTTGATTCACCATTCTGTAACACAGCTTTTATGCCTCCATAACAACTCAAAGGGTTTTCCTTTTCATTAATATAGTACTGATGGCAGGTGCCAGGTTGCAGAATCCAAGGCTCATTATTCAGTCACAGAAGTAATTTCTCAAAGTCTATAGGTTTTCCCACTGCTCAGCAGCTGACCTTGCCCTGTTTGGTCTTTATGTGCTGATGTAATTCAGGCTGCCTAAGATACAAACGTGAAGCACTGAGGAGTCAAACTGGAAAGCCCGTATCTCTGACCAATGAATGCTCTTCACACTGGCCTATCAATCTTCTCAATGGCAGTAAGAATGACAACTAGTAACAATTTAAAAATATCATAACAGCAGAAACCAGAACCCATGGGTATATAATTTTAAGTTAAAAGAAAGTGAACAGCCACTCACCTTGTATCTGACTGCATTGTGGGCCATTTTTAACAGCCAGGCAGTAAAACGTTCTCAACAAAAATATTCTATGGTCTAGTTTTGAATGCATGGTATGGGACAATCTGGAATTCACACTTTCCACTTTCATCAGGATATAAATACACTGGAAGTACAGCAAGTCACACATCCTACCACAAACACACCAGGTTTTTGCATTGCATCCTTCCCATTTTCTTTTGTCTTCATAGCTTTTATGAGGGAGACTATGTGTATATCTTCATCTTCTGGCATGGATTGCTATTACAAAAAAGAAATAGAGGTACTAGTTCTGGCTTAGGTCTTTATTATAGAAAAAAAAAAAAATACCCAAATCTACTTCCGGAGGAAACTAGAGAATATTTAATGAGACTATGTTCTTATTAGAGCTATCAGACTTTCAAGAGCCCACTTTACAAAGACTTTTCTCTTACTCATTTCCAGATCAGAAGCCCAAGCAGCCTTAACTGCCATGAAAGAAAAGGAAAAAGTAAAGCAAAACCCTAAACTGCTCCTCTTTTCCCTGTTTTCCCATACTTTGGAATATTGTCCAGCTGACAGTACTAAAACAACTGTTATTCCATATGAAATCACTGATGATACTGTAGGAAAATATTTTACACTTATTACCAAGTAGAAATTTTTGTAATTTCTATGAGTATGACCCAAAATGAAAATCAATACCAGATTTTACCCTTTGATTCATCCTGTAAGATCTCACCGAAATTCTGCCTACAAATGTTGTATTAATTGGAAAAAGAAATCAATTTCTCATCTGAGACAACTTTTCTATGAAGACCATTATGGAACTGTCTGCAGAGCGTAAAAAAACTGGATAGCTTCATCTGCTTAGTACTTGGTCAAATGTACAAGTGGAACAAGATTACATTTCTGAACAACACTACTACATTCCAAATCTTCAGGAAAGGGACTTTACGTAATTTTAGACAGTACACTTTATGAAAGGGTTACAAACCATGAAGAAACTATCAAGAATGCCCAAGGACATCAAAGGAGAAGAAAATAAAATTTGTTAAGTCTATTTAAAAACTGTACCATGCAGTCACAGGAATAGGCATTCTTTTATAAAAAATGGACATCGGAGGGTCAAAAAAAACATAATCAAGTTCCATAAGAACTCGAAAAGTCCACTGAAGCAAAAGCCATTAATTGGAATGGAAAAAGAAACTATACATTAGATGAACCATTTTTCTTTGTAGATTTTTTTTACTGTAAAGTTGCTCACATGTATCTACCCTATCAAATCTAGTTCAGGTGTTAAAGACTCAATAAAAGAAGATACCAGTGTGTCAAAACAGACTATATTTGAACAAAACTATACCTTGAGAAGCAAGTATTCACTGAGGTCAAAGGCTGAAATATCAGAAGAGTTAAGAATAAAATCATGAAACTAATAGCAAAAGTATAGTATTTATTTAATACAGAGTTTCAGAAATACAATCTAAACTGATACAAGAAAATCCTAAATTAATGAGGGCAATTCCATGACAGGGTTGAGCCAATTAAAAAAAATTAAATTAATACTTATTTAGTTGAAGTGATTCAACTTCTGTGTGACCAAAGCAATTTCCATGGATTAGGAAAATATTAATGGTGTTCTAGTTTTAAAATACTCTAGGATAATAAAAGGAATGAACATCAGCCTCCTTTTCTTTGGTGTCCGAAAAACTGACAGGAACTTGTAGCAAAAGAGGAAATGCAGGAGTTATATAAAAAAACCCACAAAAAAAAA
>VXBU01008273.1:3463-47987 GCA_013400315.1 Bombycilla garrulus
GTAAGATTTTGGAAAAAACAAAAAAGCCCATAAATATCAATGTAAATTATGAGGAAACAAGGAAAAAATAAAAAGAAGTGAGAGAAACAATAAAAGCTCAAACATCTGGAAAATGTGGTAAATTTTCTAGTTGAAAATGATAGAACTCATAAAATTTTAACTGTTTTGGTTTTGAGTTTTTTGAGTTAAAAACTAAAAAAAATTTGAACATATTTATAATTGATTTTGCAAACTTTATCCAACGATTCAGACCACCAATGTTTCAGAATTAGTCGTCAAATGTCTGGAAAACATTTTTCTGATAAAAAACCAAACCAAACTAAACCAAAACAAAAAACTGCTATGTATATTGGCTTACCTGGTCAGTTAAATGAAATTCACTGGCTGGAGCAGAACACATTGTAAAAGAAACCTGCAAACAAAAAAAAAGCTTCATTACCATTTATTTATCTCTCTCACATTTTTGATGAAAAATTTATTAATAAGTAGTTACTCTTATATAGAAACTGCAAGCAGTAAAATAATCCTAAACGAAAAACCTCTTAAAATCTAGCAGGTCCCTGTTTGTTCAGAAGATTCCAGACTGTGCAGCAGGATTACATTTATAAACAGAACTAAACCCAACAGACATACCAAACTAGGCTATTCAAAGCAAGTTTTAAGGGTTTTATCTGTTATATAGGTGGTATCAACCTTTGTGTATTTTTATTCAAATATATAACTATCATTATGAAGGATATGCAGTTGTTCAGATGATGAAAAAAAAAAGGCATGTATTTCTCACTAAATGTTCTGCAGGGTACTGAAGTATACAGAGTTACTTTGCTTTTTATAACATTTCAAAGAAATATAATGTCAAAAGAACATTATTAAGACTGTTATGCGTTAAAATTTAAAAATTAATATCAAAAAATGACAAGTTTTTAGCCTTCCTGAGCAACTTTCATTTTTGTGAGTACAGAATATGCTACAGTTGTTAATTATTTAGTCACACAGTGTTTAAATGGGAGCTCCTCTTCAGCCCGTGCACAAACAGACATTCAAGAAGTTCAAGCCCTGATATTTTGTGAAATTTCATTGATTAGCCTGTGGTCTGGAGAGACATTAAACTAGTCATCAAATCCTCCTAGAAAAAAAGGTGATAATTTTGCTATGGTCCATATATTCTAATCATGAATGCTTTGAGTGTGGTGCAAACACTGCACAACTCAAGTTCAGCAAATTCCTTTGCAGGAATAACACTGTCCCAGATGAGTTCCTCGGTGCCAAGAGATCAGGCTGAAAACTGAATACTTAGCTTGGGTCACATGCACTCATTTTTTTCAGAGGACTCAGCATTATACCAGACTTTATTTATTCAGGCCCTACTCAAAGGTTTCAGTTGCAAACAAACACCGAGTACATTGCAAATAATTTTCTTGATAAGTAAATATCTATGAAGTGTGTTTGGATTGGATATAATCTTCAGAAATTCTGCTAGGAAGAACGATATCTGCCAACCACTGTTACCAGCTCCAGTGCTGGAAGATGCAGATGATCCTCCTCAAGATCAGGGAATAATTGTCAGTAAATTCCATCTTTTCTTCATATTGGTGTAATAGAAGGGTTGTTTTGGGAGTTCACCAGACATTTATTGACCCCAAAGAAAGAAACACAGTTTCAATCCTGGACTCTAGAAACTGAGCCTTATCATTGGAAGCGTCAAAAACAATATCAACAAAAGACTCTTGAAAAGGATTATGGTGACACAGAAAGACAGTTCTTTCACCTCTCTACCAGTCATCTGAGACAGCAGTTTCTGGCATATGGAACATCATTCCATGCATGCATATTGGCCAACATGCCTTACATTTTTCACTGAAAAGGAAACCAATGACCATGATGCTGAGAATTTTGGAATGGACCAATAAATAGCAACAAGAAAAGGCACAAACAACATGCAAACCATGACAAATCAGCTCAGTATTCAGCAAAACCCAGAGTATATCTTGCTTAAAATAAAAGTTTCTCTTGTTACATTAGCATCTTTCTGATGTAGTCAGGCTATTTTATCTTAATTCAGAAACTGTGATTTAGATCAAACAACTTGGAACTGAAAGTGTCGTGCCTTCATTATTTCCTCAGCCTGTTTGTGACTTTTGAGAACATCTATCTCATTCCAGAAAGACTTATCATGCGAGTCCTAACCACAGCCCTGCTACTGGGTTTGCACCACTGGACTGTGCATATAACTAGATCAAACAGTTTCTCTGCTCAGATCTAATAGCAGGGAAACAGTTTAACAGCAAGAGAGTTTGGGCAAATGCAAAAACAGGGAAAAGAAGACTGATGAGGGGATAAAGAATAACATAAACTGGTGAGTGTGTTTTTTTGTAAGATTTGCTGAATATAACCCTTTATTCTGAGGTCCTACATGGGAATGAGTTTTACTAGGAAAAGGAAAACCAAAAAAACACACAACTAAAAAAACTCAAATCTAAAACCAACAGAAAATATAACCAGAATTTATTCTGTTTGAGAAAGCCATGAGAAGGACTATAACTGTGCACTAAAAGACAAGAGCCTTTGCTAATCTCCCTTTTCTCCTGACAGTGTTGTTAGGTCACCAGTTATGTCCTACCAACCTCAATCACTCATGGTTAGACTCTGAACCAAGCATGGATGCTCCTGATCATGACATTTGTTTAGCATCAGAGAGCAAATTATCTTACTTTGTTGAACTTCTGGGTACTTCAGCTGCTCCTTTCAGTAACAATGTGATGTGCATGAAAGCTTGTAAGAGTAAATGCACTCATGAGAGGTGGGAGGCAATTTACAGATCTGGCCAGGTCTCAGAGCTGGGATGCCCACCCCTCCCTGCTGGTGCTGACATTGCTGCCAGCACTCCTGAACCAGCCAAAATCCCCAAACCTATGACTCTGCTCTGGGAAAAAACAGCAGCAGCTTCACTTCCTTCATTAGCTGGGTCACAGCCTCTTTCACAACAAAAGATACTGCTCACTCCTCCTTAATCAACTTATCTCTGCATTGCTTGTGAAAATAATTTCAGTTCTTTACCTTCTAGTGAATGGTAATGAATGGTGAATGAAACTGTTATTCCCACTCACTCTGGAGGAACAGGTATCCTAAAGAGTCTGATGAAAGACAGAGTTTTTTGACTTGTGATGAGGTCCAAGCAAGAAATTAAGCAAGTTTCCCTTCTAGTTTCCAGACACAGTCACCAAATTCTTATTTTCAAATTGAGCACTAATGATGTAAAAAGCATCAAGTTACAGGAACAATTATTATGCAGTTCTAAAGATACAATTTTCACAATCCCTTTAGAGGAGAACAGTGTTTTTAGTCTGGTTTTGTCCCTCAAACATTTAATAATAATCCTATTTTTTGCATATTAATTTTAAGTCATAATGAGATTTGGAAAGGTATTGATTTCAATGGGAGTTAAGGGCTAAGAATCTTTATATGGAACCAAAGACTTCATCCTATTAAATCTCTACATTTATTGTCTGCACACAAATCATTATAAAGCAAGCATTACTTGAGAAAGAACTCAAAAGCAGGAGAAAAGGCCAATTAACAAGGAATTCAATGCAATTATGGAAGTTCGGAAGTTGCCTGGGGTGGTGTTTGCCTGCAAATCATTGGGGAAAGATGAAAAGGGAAGAGTTTGTTTCATCCCCACTTTCAAAGTATTGTTTTCACTTCAGGTCCACGTTGGTAATTCTTAAACCTGAAGTATCAGGACTTCTACAAAGTCACAGGTTAGGAACAAAGATGCCATTAACTGAGTTTCTGGGGGATCTTAATTTTGCAACACTCATCAGTGCTGGGGTTACTTTTATCAGTAGCTGGAGTTCTTGTCTAGAGCTCTTGGATGTTTGTACACAATTAAACTGGCTTTTCTAACCCTAGTCCTGAAGACATTAAAATCAGCTCAGCACAAACCATCCTGGAATGCACATTATAATGCCTGAACTTCCTCCATCCCATTCCACACCCATGTGAAAAAGGGAAAAGAAATAAGAACAAAGGGCCCACAGGAATGCACAGTAGATAGTTAAAGACTTTTTTAAGTATTAAAATCAACAATATTTTATTATTACAGACACAAGTCTTTCTATAAAAAATGGCTTTGTACATCCTCCACCTAACCACAGATAAAAGAAATTGATCAGTTTAGATGCTTGCTCAAAAAAGTTGTGGAAACAGAAAGCACCTTAGTTGAACACCTTCATGGTAGCATTGAGGCATTCAGGACAACACAGATTTCATTGTACAGTATTTTTATGGCCTTTTATTGTATAATAGTTCAATGGGCTTTGTACACCTTCTTACACCAGCAACACACTTGGCTGGTCATAAATACAACAACAAATATGTCCAGTGAGCTTTGAGAGCTGCAAATTCCTGCCTTTCACCATGCAGCTGTTTTAACCCCCGTGTCAGCTACCCCCAGCTTTCCAGCTTGGAATCCGGTTCTTGTTCTCAAGGTGGATTCAGAAATACCATGGAACATCACTCTTGGGGTCCTGACATTTATTTTCCCAGTTTTTATCCATAGCACTTCCCTAGAATACAACAAGCTGAGCCTAACAAGTTTTCCCAGTGCTCCTAAGACACTGGTAGCTCTACTCAACAAACATACACATTGCAGGAGGAAAAGGCTAATAATACTGGAGATGGTAATAAGTGCATGAAAAATTGCTACCAAAATCCTCTCAATTTCATCAAAAATGCTGACAATAATTTAATTTAGATGTTTAAGAAAATACCTCCTTTTTAAATGCATGCTTCCAGCTGAACAGGGTCAATCTGAAAAAACTGAGATGTCATATTTAATTAAAAAAAATTCATTAAGTCACCTACCGATGCCTAAGATACTAATAAACCTGGACTGGATAATTTTGAGGCAAAAAAAGGTATTCATGGTATTTTTTATATTTCAGGTAAATAGTAAGGTGTGAGAGGAACCAGACTCTTCTTTCTTTCTTTCTCATGCATTTCTGTGATAAAAACCACAAATTGTTTAGAGGGATTTTCATTATATGGATTTCCAAATTTCTGAAAAAAAAATTATTTTGTGAATGGTTGTCTCAAAAGCATAAATGTAATAAAATTAATAAATTCAATTAATTTAATTAAGCATTTAATAAAATGTTTCCTACATTTTTTGTATCAGAAAAAGGCATCAAACATTTTATTAAATGAATTTGAGTTCTTCAAGTTTTTTGCAAATCATGATAGATTCGGAGGTAAAAATTTAGCTCTTTTCCCCCAGTGAGATCTATTCTACTTTGTAAGGCTTCAAGCTCACTTCAGTTCATAAATTAGGGGTAAAACTAGACTCAAACATTGAATTTGCTAATTGCAGTCAAATTCCTACAACAATACCCAAGCAATGACCAATTTATCACCACAAAGCTTATATAACTGTTTTCATTTTGTTAGTAGTAGTTTCACTCACTGCTACACAAAGAAAGGACAAAGTAATTTAAGTCTTTTCTACTCCTAAAATATATAAACTAGTATTGATTTCAATATATTTGTTAGGAGTTAAATTGCACTGTAAACCCATTTTAGCAGAAAAAGAGAGAAGCAAAATCTCCACCACATTTGGTGGAGGATTGGAAGGCACATCCACATCTCCCACTGAGTCAGCATCCCCTGCAGCTCACTCCTTGTGGCAGCTACTTTGTGGGGCACCCTGAGCAGATCTACAGCCAGGAAATCCCCTTGGAAATCCCCCCTTCACCTGCCTTCAGTAGGCAAACAACAGATTTCTGCTTTCCTGTTGCTCCCTGCAGCTTCTCCAGGGTCCAAAGTGGAGGAGAAACCCCTCATCCAAATGCTAGCAGGAGGCAAAAACATCCTGTTCCAGGCTGGTGAATACAAAATATAACACAGGAATAGTAGCTCACAAACTGATCTTAAATACCTCACTATAGGTGTAGAGCAACTCCATTAAACCATACACCAGGAAGAACAAAGCACATCCCTCTCAGCCCTGGCTTATTACATTAGCATTTCTTTTTGATTTTAAATAAATAAATTTTAAAAAATGCAGAACAGTAAGCACAGTATTAGCAATTTATGTAGTAGAGTAACTTAGTTAAGATTTTTGGCTCTATTTCAGTTGAGCTTTGTAATTTGTCTTGTAACATTTTTTAATACACCACATGAATGGAAAGCTGAATTTCAAAGAACAGAAAAGCCACAAGTTACATAACAATGGCTGCAAAGTGGATTTTTTTAAAATTCATAATAGGTATAATTAGCTAGATAGAAAATAATCACATTATGTTTCGGTGCATCTTTAAAATGTTCCAGATGTTTTATGCTTTCAATACTTTTTTTGTATTTACTTAAATCCTTCTTAAACAAGGTTTGTAGAGGAACAGTACATAGATCTGACAGCTAAACACCAAATTGCTCATTTTTTCACTAGTGTGACTAAACAGGAGAAATTTATACTCTCTTTGCTGCTCACCCCCTCAAACAAACCAAACAAAAACCTCAGCTAGCAAATCTATCCGAATACAGTGTTACATTGGAGGTGAGATGGGATGACACATCACTCTACTTTTGTTTTCTTTCCTATGAAACTGAACGGTCTTAGTAAAGCAAAGAAAAGCACAAAACAAGGGAGAAACTTCCACTCCCTTGGATTCTCAAAGATAATTCTTGAAATTTTCATCTTCCAAATCCAGTCAGATACTCTTTGTACTTACACTTTATCCTAAAGATTATTCTCTACCTTAAAATTTTGATATCTGTTCTTAGAAAAATTCCAGCTCATTTTTCCCGGTACAACTTCAGCATTCCCGCTGCTTTCCCTTTTGTTGACTGCCTCATCTCTCAGTATTTTTCCACACAAGTCACATCCCCCACCCATAACTATTTTTACATCAGGAACCTGTTGCCTCCATGGCCAAGCGCTCACTTACGATGCCTTTTGCACTGTCCTGAGTGAGGAACAAGCCGTGGTTCCGTCGCCCATGGGCAGCCTGGCTCCCTCTCACAGCCAGCCCAAGGTCTCCTCCTGGGGCCCGGCTCCACAGCTGGAGCTGGTGGAATTTACAGCACCACCGTGACCTCAGCCTTTAACCTTGAAAGAGCTCTGTTATCTCCAGAGTACCCTTCTTCCCTCTGCTAAAACAGACAGATTCCCTGCAGAGGTTTTTTTCAGCTGGAGAGAAGTATTTCAATAATTATTCTTCTTCTGACTATTCTGATACAGAAATCTTCTTGGACAAAATGTGTTGCAAACTATAAATCTTCTGATTTCTGATCCTTCTGTGATGTCCTCCTCTGCACAACTTCTTCCACAACATTAGTGTTTCACTAGTTAAATACAATAAATTGACATCAGTATTTTAGTAACTGCCACTGTTAGTCTCTCCCTCTTCAACATATTCTCCCTCTCCTTTTCCAACTCTCCAGTTATGTCTTGAGCCATGCAGTCTACCAGAGGAAAAATCCTTCTGTTGTTGTATCCTCTTGCCTGACTCTCTTCCATTTTTTGTTCATGTATGTCTGAATTCCAAAAAGAGGCATCCATTCTAGGAATATTCCCTCTTATAAACTACTTGCTTTTGTTGCTCCTCCACTTCCTCCTCTCTCAATGGAGAATTTCGTAACAGCTTTCTCTCATTCCCTGGCATCTTCTTGGACCAAGCAATTCAATAATTTTCTACTTAGGTCATGTTGAGCCACAGCTCAAAGAGCTGCTTTCCACCAGGAAGTGTCTCTTGGTTCTTACACAAGAGCAGTTCAGTGCTTTGCTGATATTTCTGTCCTCTAAGGAGCATTGGGCCTCTGCCTTCCAAGATACTTATGTATCCCTGGTGCATGGATACAGCATATCCACATTCCAGCCTAAACTGTGCTTTGAGGTACTTAGACAAGCTTCATGACTGAATAAGCCAAGCACTTAACAGGCTTTAGGTATTTATGCTCACAACAGCCCTGTAAGAGATCCCTATTTTTACCTGATGGGGAACTGAGGCATAGGAAAACTACTTATGCTACTTAACATCGAGATATCTGCGATAATTCAGGAACCACGACTAAGTCTCTGATAACCCAGACCAGAATGCCAATCTAAAGACCTTTCCTCCCACTTCCTGAGTGATAAGGGTTCAGAAAACCTTATGTATGTAGATTTTCTCCTGCTGCCCTTGGAATGCTCTGTGCATAGATGAGCTGTCTTGGCTGGCTTGAAAGCAAGAAATGGAGTGTCTTTTCCTTCCCCTATACACCTTTCGACAGAAACTGGTTAGCCAGTAGTATTTTGCTTTGTGCAGCATTTTTTGGTCTTTGATACAAAAATTGATGTTCTCATAGCTATTAACATATGCAGCTAAAGAAAGGCAAAACCCCAAAAAACCCAGAATATAGGCGAGAAGAAAGAAACATGCTATGTGTGTTTTGCGTACAGAATTCCAAAGCAACTGTGAAATCCATGCTATTTTAAGTACCATCGTATTTCTTCTTAATTACTCAGGAAATTATGTCCCATCACATCATACTGTACAACACCCTTTGTCAAAGCTTTCATCAAATATGGAGCAAAAAATAAAAAATTCAGGACAGGGATACCCACTTTATTTATTTAAGACTGGGATTTTCTCCGTGCACCTGAGTCTGTTTAAATGAGATAGCTCCACCACATTATGAAGAAATACTGCCTACATAGATATAGCAGCCAGAGGTAGCCGCTATGACTTTGCCAGTACAACTCCTCAGATACAGAGTTATTACAAATTATTATCTCTATCAGATAGGTAAGGCTGCTGAAGTGAGGGGAAGAGACAGGACAATGAAGTGGAAAAGAGGATGAATGCAAACACCACTTGTAAACCATGTGTCTAATGCAGACACAATAATAAATAATAATTATTTCCAGTGAACCAGTAAAACTTCAGGAGATAAAATGTTTTAAACAAAATTTCTGTTTTCTAGGACTAAAACTGTAAAACCTCCACATCCAAGTTTATATGATCTTCAAAATAAACCAAATATTCTTTCTAAATAGTATCAACTTTATTAAACAGAATATCTGCTTTGCTGATACTAAATACCTTCCACATCCCATGTATTGAGCTAGTCAACCTTAGTCTATTGTTTATTCTCTAAGTTCCTCAAGGTAAGATGAAAATAATACCTGACAATGGGGAGTCCTTTTAAACAACTTAGACTGCATCTATGTTGGTTGTTTGGTCCTGCTCCCATAGCAAAGCATAGTTTGTGAACAGCTCAAACATCTCTTATCTAGTTCACTTTATCATTTACAGCTTACTAAGAAATATCAAGAATGTTGAAAATAGCAGCTTAAAATTATACCGCAGGAATAGGATGAAATGGCTAGTTGTGCTTCAGGGAAGAAATAACTGTTCATTACTCATTTAATATGATCATCAAACTGTTTTTGTATAAAAATATAAATATGACTGTAATGATCAAGAGGAAGTTTTGAGATCTTTAACACCTATAAATACTATTCTTTATGAGAATCTATAGGAGCACCACTGCTGCACTGCTGGGGACATGTTATACTTTTATAATGTACAGCCAAGTCAGTTCTACCAATATATGTTATCCCTTGTTTCCATGTACACATCAGAGCCACAATGCCAATTTATGTATAATAGATCTAGATGAAATCAGCCCAACTTATGGATGTGTCCCAAGCTGCCACTTTAAGCTGTGCCACACTGAACCAAAAGAGAAAAAACCCAACCAACCAACTAAACAATTAAAACAAGGCCCTGAATACCATGAAGTCTGGCACAACCTGAAACCATAACAAGGCCATGGGTGAGTGTATGGTATTCTCAAGTACCAACACACTAAAATATATCTAGCTTGACATATCTTACAGATGGCAGTATTTTGCCACAGCAAGGAGATCTTAGCAGGGAAGCAAAGAAAACAATAAAAAATCTGAAGCTTTTAGTGCTTGATTTTCAGAAACTGGCCTCCACGTTTGAAGATAGTCTGGAAGTAAAGCCTTTAATTTCCTCTGTAGCTGTTGCCAAGAACACAAAAAACCTTGAAAGGAGGAGATGAATGAAGTGGGTTGTGGAAGGCAAAGATTTGCAGCAGCAGGATGCTCTGGTGTTGTCGTATGGCAAAGACACTGAAATTAGGTCTATTTGCAAAAATCTCAGACTACCGAAAGTAAAGCTAACTACTAATCCCCCCTCAATACATTTGCAGAGTCTAGTGCTCTAGGGTACTCAGCCTTGCAGCACTCGGAAAGTCCTTGTTTGTACAGCCTCATCTTTGTGACTTACCATTAACTTCCCATGATTCCTTTCTATCTACAAAACCACCTTAACAGAGCCAAGGAAAAGGAAAGATTGTGTGACTCAAGACCAGCACCCAGAAAAAGCTGGACCACAGTCAGCAGAAGTCTCTCCTTGCTTCCAGTGTGACCTAAACGTTGCTGCCCACCCCTTAGAAAAATTCTGGTCTTCTGCATCTTCATCCTTTGTTCACTGGGGCTGGGGGCTCATGGGGCAAAACCAGAGGCAAGGGGTTGCCAGGGCAGTGGGGTGCCAATCCCTCTCCAGCCCCTTCCTGCAGCTCCCAGTGAGGTCCCTGTGGGATAGTGGTTGCTAACTCCTCGTCCAGCAGGAGGATTTACTCCTAACATTCCCATTACCCCTGGAAGAGAGGAGCCAGAAGGCATGGTGAGTCACTGCTGCCGACCTGCATGTCCTGTAGATGCACCACTTCACCTCATTCTCCTCACAGGAGAGCTGGCAAAATCCCACATGATGCCTGAGAGATTCCCACTTTGCGGTCTCCTACTGAAAGCAGAATTTACCATCAAGAAGGAAGAGCAACTGTGCACAGAACGCTTTGTGGTTTGGTGGGCAAGGCTCCTGGAAAACATAGGAACCAGGCCTCCAGCCTTCTGTGGTCTTCCTTGCAGCACTTCTCAACATACTGACTAAAAGCTGCTGGTATTCTGTAAGATATCACAAGATAAACTCAAAAAATATTGAAGGATTTAAAAACAGAGAAGAAAACATATGCGTATCTCTGCACTTGCAAGGCAGTACACAAACAAGTGAGGAAAACAAAATACGTAAGAGCTTCCAAACTTTTGCTTCAATTTTTATCTCTTGGTAAAAGAAAACCACTGCACTATCATTAAGAGGAAGGGTTTTGCTTTGTGTTCTCCAAAAGGTTCAGTAGTCCTTTGATTAAATAGGATTGGGAATCGCTGCTATAAAGCAGTCATCACGGTAGCAGCAGAGAACCTACCGAGTAAATTAGATCTGCACTGTACAGCACCAACTCAATTGAAAGGAGTTATTTGCTCCTCAACCCTTTCTTTAATGCGTTTTTTTTCCTTTTAAAAATGTTGAGAGACTGAAAGAATGTTTTATAACCATCATTCTGCTGCTAGTAGTGGAAATACTTTGTTAGGAAAAGCTCTGGAAGCTGTGTTGGGAGACTGGCTTTCCTATAAGGTACTCATTTACTAAGGATAATATTTTTCAAAAACCAGCTTGTCATATCACAGCATTTTTCTTTTCCTTTCCTTGACCATTTTATGTTCAGATAAAATTGTTCAAATGATCTCATCAGCTCTTGAGTTGTTTGTAGGGTTTTTTTCTTAATATATATTTTAGTTTATATTTTTATATTTTTATTCAATTTCCTAGCTCCTGAAACAGTAAGCATTACTGTTATCATAAGCAAGTAGCTGCCCTGTTATCATCCATAAGCAATCTAGTCCCACTTTCCTTGTGACATGTAACAGGTTAAGGAAGAAAGCTAAAGGTTAAAATGAAGTCACAAAACAATGGATTTTGTATCTTGATTTTATCCTACTCGAGCTCTTTCCAACAGCCATTGGACATACCTTACCTTCAGCTTCCAGCCTGCAGATCCTTCCGAGGAAACCCTGCCCACAAGGCAGATGAACCAAGCCACAATGAGCAGGGTGGTGCACATCACACACTGAGATACGCGGGTAACAAAGGGAAAGCTGCTACTTTTTTTTGCAACACAATATGAAAGTCTACCTTAAAATCTTCCCAGAGCTCATCAGAGATGTCTGAAATTCCAATACTTTCTCCAGTGAATTGCTCAATACCTTTTTTCTCAATCTGCAGTAGATGAGAGCTTTTTAAAAAATGAGCAAGCATGACTCATTTTTATGACCAATGCAGCATTTGCAAAATGCTTTCCAACCAGATTGCAGTTCAAATAAGACATGTGTATTGTTGCAAAACAAAATATGCTGGCTGAACAGAATGTATTCATCTATATTAGTTTTTCTTTCTAAATCCAGCACACTGGGAGCTAAATTAATCTGCTGAGTGCTAAATTCATCTACTGAGAGCTACTGTAGATTCAGGGAAATGTTTTGAGTGCTGTAGCAAACAAGTCTCCCTCATTCAGGAGCCCTCTGTGGGCTGTTGGTGTTTTAACCATTTTGTCTGCTTCCAAGCAAGGGAGCAGCTGATAGACGAGGGAAATGCTCATTGATTTGCAGGGGCAGCACCACAGCCAATCAGCCCTAGAACGAGGCACAGGCACGAATCTCTCCAACTATGCATATTTATATGCAGCTGTCGTACCTCCAAGTCTCCAGTGAATACCGAGTGCTTGTGTGGCCATAAGACACACAATGCTACCCTGCAGCCTGCTCGCGCTTCACTGTGGTAGGGGAAGATGGAATATACAGAAACACCGTTCATTTTCCTCGGCTTGGTTACCCCAGCAAATTACATGCCTAATACAAGCACACCGTAGCTGCATAAATTCTTAATCCAGAGGCATTTTCAAAGGGCTAAAGGAAACTAGCACCTTGCAAGAATGTATTTTCAGTAGGTAGGCTGAGCTACAACAATGGAGTAACAGAGACAAGCGTCTTGCCAACAGTGTCAAAAAGCCCCACTGTGGCACTGAGGGAAGGGTAAAGGAAGGAGCCTTCCCTGGTGCTACAGTGGTGATGCACAGGCAGCACCCAGAGATGTGTCTGTGAATGGGACTCCTCAGCTCAGAGGTGGGGCACAGGGGTTAGGAAGAGGGACGGGGTTTTCCATTTGGTTTAGCCAACTCTAAGACTTGAGAACATACCCCAAAAGAGAGAAGCCCAAGCAGAGATGCAGGTAGAGAAACGGCTCTGTGAAAAGCAAAACCCAGCAATCTGATACTTGGTGTGGAAGGTTGGTAAAGAAAATGTATCAAGGATTCAGAGGGGACTGGCCAACTATTTAATGGTCAAGCTATTACCTGTATTACAGATATACATATATATGACAGCTGTTTTTTACAGTCTATGGGCAAACAAAGCTTCTGCAGATTTCTGTCAAAATCAAGAGCTGGAACTCAAACTGTGCAACATCCAAAAGGAATTGAAACAAAACCCACAGCCTCCATTACAGGTGAGAGGGGCTGCCTATGGTCAGACTGCCCACAGCTAGGCCCACTGGCAAATCCCTTGAGGAAAGTCTATCCTGGGATGAGTTCTCTTGGGATCCTAAATGACATAGAAAATTCCCTTCCCTTCCCTTTTTCCTGCTCAGAAAAAGTCACACTTGCAAACACTAAACGTTGAAATATAAAATAACTGCAAACCAAAGCCATAAAGAAAAAAATTACAGATATACATATATATGTATATATGTATATATAGCATATCACTGTGTTGCTGGGAATACTTACATTTGCTACTCCCTTGCAAGCAAGCCATACTAAGATGTAAAAGGGGAAAACAGAGAGCAGGATAGAGTATTTTCACATGTGGTATTTACAATTGAAAAAGAGTACAATTGGGGTTTATTTATTGTGGCAATCACATATAAATTTAACTCCTACTATGAAATTATTCTCATATTTTCAGTTCCAAAGAACAATAGAAAAAGGCTTCCACTCAATGCCAAAAGAGGAATCTTCTACATAGTGTATATAGGCTAAATAAAACTGCTAATCTGAGAAAGGTTTTTACAGAAATCTACATTATTATAAGATCAAACTCCAAGTGGTATTGTATCAAAATGATGAAAATCTTGTATGGATCAGGAAATGAAGCAAATGGACCTATTTTATCTTCCAGTTTATTACTGAAAATGGGTTTTACAATTTGCTGTGCATAGTTAAAGTGCTACCCAGACAAATTACAGCTGCTCTTTTAACCTGAACATGAGATGGCACAGTTCCAGCCAATCTGAAGTATGGTTTCTAGGCAGGATGTCAAATCTCAGCCCCCTGGGTTCCAGAATGATGGATTGAACCTTGAAAGTTGCAACAGAGCAGCATATGTGATTTCTGTACTGTATTTTGATCACTCATGAATATATTAAAACATGTCCATGCATGCCATTCAAAGCTTTGGTTTATTGCTTTAAACTATATTTAAAAAAAAAAAAAAGAAACGGGAAATAGGTAAACAAACACATACTTAATATGCAATGCTAATTTAAAAGCAAAATAACTGTGTATAAATTTGTGATTTTTTCTTTGTTTACTGATTAGCTAATGATGCAGCGAAAGGGCACCATTTCAGAAGCCATGTCTCACATAGCCATTGGCATACAGTGACTATGAATTCAAAAAGAAAAAAAAAGAATAAGAAAAGACGTGATGAATTTTTGCATTATCAACTACTGCAAGTACATGACCATTAATCATTTTTAAAACGGTTTTTGGCATGCAAATACACTATCCATGTGGTAGATATCAGACACACTCCTGCACCTGCTCATTCCAATGATCCAAATGTGTCACAACTCCATTCCTTAATTTATTTTCCTCTCTTCTATGTACTTTTTACCTTCAAGAACAGTTTCCCTAAGAAAATCCCATAATTAATCCAAGGAAAGATGCACCCCAGAGTGCCCTTTAGAAAGCTGGGGTAAGGTGGAGCATACCAATGTCACGCACGGAAGCTGCTGGGGAGCTCACCCTGACTGTGTGCTTGAGGAGAAGCTCCCTGGGCAGGAAAGTCTCCAGCTCTGTGCTGAGTGTACCTAACACAGTGAGGGGCTCTGGGCTCAGGGTCTGAGTGCCAGCCCAGTACGAAAATAAATCTGTTAACAGCATCATCATATCACACTTGGACCCCACTGAAATCTTTAGCTCTCCACATAAATGCACATGAAAGTTCCTAAAATCAGGCACAGAGCACAGCTCCTAAAAGACTGGGGCAACTTCAGGGGGGAAAACACACTTCTGATGGACGGGGAAAAAAAAGTGGACAGTCAACATACATCAGTTTTATGAATGATTTGTGCAATTCAGCATTTTATAAAAGATCCTAATTTACGTGTTTTTAAGCTGGTTAATGTCTGCCTCTGGGATGTGGTTTTAAACACAGTATTACCATTGTGATTTTTCTGCTTTTTTATTTTCTGTGGTTTTACTCTTCAGAATCCTCCAGTTTATGATGACAATAAAAAATACTTTGATTTTTAATTTAGGAACAGAGCTACCAAGTTCTGTTTTAAGGCTGGCTTTGAATACTACCCTAAATACATATTATCTATATATTTTATATCATGTAAATACAACTAATACAATTTCAGAATCTGGTTGATTTGTGTTTCTGGAAGACTATTAGCTTACAATCTTCTGCATTTTTTAAAGTTATTACATTAGCCAAGACCATATTACAGATTCACACGGAAAACTGAGGCAGGAAGGCACCTCTGGAGATTTCCTGGACTAGCTCAGCTCAGAGCAGGGTCAGTCAGAGCAGGTTGCTCAGGGCTGTGTCCATCAGATGTTAAATATCTCCAAGCATGGAGACTCCACAGTCCCTCTGAGCATCCTGCTTCAGTGCTGACCATCCCCAGGTAAAAAGCTGTGATTTTTTCAAATTGCCTTTAAATAGAATTGCTTATCAACTTTTCAGTGAATACCTCTGAGAAGAGCCTGGCTCCATCTTCTGTACTGTATCATATTAGTTTTGTACACATATCATGCACATAATGTGCTGTATTTAAACACCAGAAACTGAAATGGCTAAAGTTCATTAGCTTGCAAACATGCCTTCCCATCTTTCTAGTTAATTTTTAGCATGCAGTTGAGGGCATGACACCAAGAACAAAATAAGGAAACAAATCAAGGTGTTCTAGCTTAAAAAGAAAGATGGCAGAAATTCTTATTATCTTAGTCTCCTGATCTTTGCTTATACGTATGCACAGAGAAATGAAAAATGACTGGGTAAGACTCAGTTTAGATCCTCGGGGCTTAAAAATATCAATTTTTTTGGTAAGTTTCAAATGAAAGTACTGAGATTTCTTTGAAACCTAAGGCATTTCAGGTGTGAAAAACAAGCCCTTCAGGTTTTCATTTGTTCTTCAAACAACACTCCGCAATACAAAACAGGTTTCAAAATTTTACCATATTTAAAGTTTCTAACACTGTTGTTACTGGCATTCCAAAAGAAGAGCTACAAAGAAACATCTCTTAAACTGGAAGTAGAAATACACTGAAGTTAAAAGAAAGTTGCAGTCAATTTCAAAATTAATTCAATAGATGTTTTTTTTAAAAAGCGTAGAAAATTAAGACTATGACTGTCAGACAATACTTGGAATTTGCAGTCTTTTGAAAGTTTGTATTTTTGAAGCTTGGTTGATTCTATTTCCAAAAAAGTCCCTACCAGACAAGCTGGTACATCACTTAGCAGTTCACTTTTTTCTTAATGCCCAGCATTAAGTGGCCAGCATATGCAGCCCATAAATAAATCTACTGACAGGGTTAGGTAAAGCTAATTCATCAGCTATAATATTTGACATGAGGATCATCATAGTTAATTGATCATGCTCTGTATCAAAGATAATTTTGAATGAAATCTGTCTAATATAGGCTGCTACTGCTCTTGGCCAAATGAATCACCATGAACTAATGACCTCAGAAGTTTCTCAACAATGGCATGAATTTGTCATTTATTTTTAATCAGATCATTTGGTATTTTAACTGGCCAGTTCCAGGCCTAGGATCTTACACTTTATCATACTTTTACTCAATTTGGAGCAGTTGCTGAAGATTTCTTTCTTAGTTATTTCATTCTTTGACGTCCTACAAAACTGGGATACTGAAGTCTTATTTAGTAAAAGTTAAAGCAAAGAGGACACAACATCAGCAACTCATCCAAGACTTTTCCCATCACTTTTGGAAAACAAAAGGAAGCCAGCCCAACAAAAGACTATCTTTGTGCCTGTTCCATTGTCAGATACTCTGCTAGGAAAGGCACAAGTGTCAGAGGTTGGATCCCACTATAATACAGACACAGGGACCACAAACATTTCAGCCAAGGCAAACCAAAGAGAGCAGCTTTCCTCTGCTTGCCACAGACTCTGACTCAGGCTGTTACTTATCACACCCCAGCAATGAAATTTTGACTCTACTGAAATCAATGGCAAAACTCTTGTTCAGCAGGGCCAAAATCTTGCCTAAGTTTATTACTGATTTTACAGCACTGACAAAATCTGATATCCTATTACCAAATTCTTACGGCACCAGCTGCCTTCCTGTTTAGGATCATGCCTTACCATCATGTTTTCCCAATTATTAAATAGATATTTGTAGCCATAAAGAGGGAACTAATGAGAAAATGAAAAGGATAGCAAAAATAAAAGACTGCTGCGAACAGTTAGCATATATCCTCTAAGTACAACAAATGAATTTTCCAATGTAAAGCCACCAGTTTATTGGCAAAAGGCTTCTTTTCTTGGGATGGAAACTAAGTTCTCTTTTGTTTGGTTTTTTTTTTCTTTATGTTTTATTTTTTGTTACTATTCATTATCGTTAAATTTCCTGTAATTAAAATTTCTGAATTAGAAACACATGACTGCTTATGAAGCCAATGTTTCTTAATGCACTGAAATCCCAGAACCATGTTTAGCAGGAAAAAGCAGATCAGCTTTAGTTATTGCTGTAGGATTTATGAAAACTTAACACAGATACAAGCTCTATCTGCTACCCTATCTGTACTTGTAAATATAAGCTCTGCACAACATGAAAATCATCACACACAATATTTTTTTTCATTATTATGAAAAAATTCAACTCCCAAAATGTGTGCTGATTTGACTTCCAAGAGTCCATATAATAAGTTTAGGATATCCATTATTTTAAACTGTCTCAAACTCACTGATTTTTATGAGATAAAAAAATCAAGAAAACGCTGCTGAAGCAATAGATATAAATATATATACACACCTCAGTGGCGCAGTAATTTTCCTACCACTCCCAAATTTTATAGAGTTTGCTTGATGATTTAGCAATTGCAAATTGCAGTTTATAATGCATTATTTACCCAAATCTACACCTATCAGAGTTTTTTTAGCTCCACCGTATACCTGCAGACCTAAAGAAAAACTACTTATTTTTTATATTGCAGTAATGAAATACTAGACATTCTTTACAAGCAGTACAACAGGTCCTTTCAACAAAACAGAGAATCACTGTTCCTAGAGAGAGATGCTGCCTAAAGATACTGTAAATGTTATACTGATACTGCTCCCAGGTTCTGATGAGGTCAACTTTTTCTGAAATGCCATTCTGCAGCTACACAAGGGCAGTTCCAGCCACATCTGGTTTTCACCTCCAGCCCCATCTCTGATATGAAGCAGAGCTCTTCATGTATTATCTGACTGGTATTCAGAAAAAATGCATTACAGAAGGCTTTGCAGTATACCATTTGTATATTCATAATGGGCAGAAAAAAGTGGGAATGAAATTTATGTCGGAAGAGCAAAGGACAATCCTTTAAGTAAAAATCTCCTTTTCAACTCCTGTTTTATATGCTTGGGCTATTTTTTGAAACACACAAAAATGGCAGCTTTTGCCTCCTTCATGGGATGAGCACTGTATGTGTAAAGCACAACCCAACTTCTACATTTAGCTTTGTCCTTCAGATGGAATATTGAAATTTTCTTAGATTTATAATAGAAGTTATAATGATGTAGGAGTTGGTCTCCAGGAATAAAACTAACTAAAATGTATGCCAAGACACATAAAATAGAACCTTCCTATGTATAAACTTTCAGCAAATATCATGGGGCAATATGTTCTCTGAGACACAGAACTTGTTCTTCCCAGATTAAAGTACAGAAGGTCATTGTTTGGAGTCATGCAGGGCTGTCCCTAAATAAAAGGCAATGCAGATTTCAAAGCATAAGGAGACTATGCACTACTTCAACTCTTGGAGAAGAGAATGCGGTGGGAATTTTTAAATTTTCTTCAGGCCAGTTATGAAAATGCTGCTCTAATTCTCCTCAAGATTAATAGCACACGTTACAAGAGCTCAAAACAGAGGGCAATGATTTCGCTATATTTCAGCTTCTGGAATTGAATTTACTTATTTAAGAAGGCACATTTCCATGCCCATCAACGGACAGAGAGAGGCTTTTCCAAAGGTAAATTACAATTGCCTCATTTTCTGAACTGTCTTTTAACATGAGATTATGGAAATATTTCCCAAACTCACCAAGAAGGGGTACCTGAGAACAATATAAGAAAATAAAGGATTTCAATGAATGACTATTAATTTCTACTTCTTTGCCTCCACTGAGGGTACAGTGAGTAAACCTTTTATTCTAGAAACAACAGGAAATTTTTCAAAAGCTACACCTGAACTATAAGAGTACGGAATGAATTCAAAATGTTAGAAAATACTGTGTGGCGTGAGCAAAGACAGACCCAGCTGAACTAAAGCACTGTAAGAGAAACACACAAGGATCTCATTTAATACCTGCATAAACATAAACTTCGAACAACTTAACTGAGCAGAAAACCCTTATGCCACTTCTTTATTTAAAAAAAAACCCAAAAGTATGCCTCACAACCACTATTAGAAAAACCATTGCAAAAGCAACAATCCAAGGTCAGTAAACAAAGAGAGAAGTTCCCAGTGCACGTGTGATGCAAAGGTTTCCAATATGAGGAAGGAAACAGGAACACCACTGGGAATGAGCAATAGGAAGGGATTGAGCAGAACAGACCAAGGACGCAGGAACAAAAATGGGATGTCCCAAAGTGGTATTACAGGGGGCATTGGACAGTTTCAAAATCCAGACAAACAACTACCCAGCTGGATTTCAGAATGAAGATGTGGCCAACAGGAAAAAACCAAGTGTGATGCCACTATAGATTTCTAGTATGGCAGGTCTTTATTCATGTAATGCAGAATTTTAAATGCACTCTTCTTTTGGAGGTAGAACTCTAAAGCAAAAGAAAAGTAAGAGAAGTAGCTAAACCAGTAAGTTACAGAGAAACACAGGAAAAAAAATCACAAAAAACTCATGGGAATTATATACAGAAATCTTTCATTTCAAAACTGAATTCTTAATTTAAGACCAAGGTCTTTTGTTTGCCTGCTGCTAATAAGATGGTGAAAATCACTTTGATACCACTTTTGTCTTCTCAGAGGTAAAGCCTGAAGTGTTTGATCATCAGCAGACCCAAATAAATGAAAATCATTTGTATAAGAAGACCACTATTCCTTTCTAATCTCTTCTCAAGTAGCACATTGGAAATAAATCCTTTCAACTTGATTCTGGTATATTTTCCACCAGGGTATGGTGCACACAATCTTATATAGGTCATTTTTCTAACTAATATGATATCCCATTAAACTGCTGAGAAGAGAACAGTTGTTACACAGTCAACAGGACAAAAAATCAAGAGTCTGTTTTCTTGTCTTAACTGAGGCTTGGGGTACATATAGCTAGCAAGAAGAAAACCAGAAACCAATGTTCATGGCTAGAAAATACACTACTGCTGCTGAACTACTACTTTAATTCTAGTGTAATGGGCCTGATGTCTCCTGTTTTGTAAATATTTTCCCCTATATTTCCCATTGAAAGCTGTTTTCCTCTTTTCATTTGTGTCTCATTACCCATATTGTGTATAAGGGGGAAAATGACTTTGGTCTGGCTGGAAGGCTTTATGTAAGATGACACATGATTCAATCCAGGACATTTTAAAAACTGTATCTCTGAAAGCAATATTGACATTTAACTTGAGATTTGGTGGGCAGAGGGAAGCATATTTCAGTTTCTTAGTACCAAAAATCTTGGTTTTATTGTTTTGCAGAAATTCCACCTCAGAGAAGGAGTAAAGCATTTCCCTTCTAATTTCATCCACCAGTTCTTCTGATCTGAGAGCTTCACATCATCAGTCTCTCATGCCACCATAATCACAACCTAGGCTGCGTAATTCCTCACCCCTTACTGGCTCATTACTCAGGAACATACACTAATGAAGTATTCCAGTTTAAAACACATTTTCAACATACACTTCTCAGGTGGAGTGTTGCACTGATTTCTAAGGCAAAATGTCAGGGACCACAGAGGTTTGATTTCGGTGTGCTCTGAAAACTTTGAAATCTTACCCAGGATTATCCACCTCCTTGTGATGTCCCTTTTTCCCCTCTCTTTCATAACTTTGGTTACAACAGAACCCTATTTGTTTCCTTCTCTGCTCCTCAATTTCTACAGTCTCATCAGAACCCTGACATCTATAGTAGACACCCTTGTGCCCTTCAAATCCCCCTGTAAGCTCAGATTTCTAAATTCTGATTCCTTGGATACTGATCCTCTGTGAGATTTTTTTGGCAATAACAAGTATTCTAAACACTTCCTTGATTTTTAAAAGCAATATAAAAATAATAGTTTGCCACCAAAAAAAAAAAATAAAAAAAAAAAAGAGAGAGAGAGAAATCAGTTTTGCACTCAGAAGACAAATTGTACTTTGAGTTAAATACAAACCCAACACAGAAGCGCAGCAGCAAGATCAGATACTGCCTCATTCCTGCACTGGTTGTATCATAATTTCGACCTCATTTGTCATCTTTAAGGTGTTCAAATAGAAGTTTTTAGAAGTTTTCAGCATCTTGGCAAACCAACCACACACAAGAAAAAATCAGGGTACAGGCAACACCAAATGTGTTGTCTAACACCTGAAAAAACCCACCTGTACTGAACTTAGCAGTGAAAAGCTGGAAAAATTTGTGAGGGCTATGGCTGACAATGAATCAAACAGATTTTAATCAATTAGCAAAGTCTTGTTCTATTCCTTTTTTTTTTTTTTTTTTGAAAACCCAAAGAAACAGAAAATTTTCTACATGAGAAGATTAAAAGAAAAAAGAAATTTCAAAGTCCACACCATTCAAGTGGATTACACTGCTTAAAAATAAGGAGGTACTGACTAGAAAACCTCTTTTCCAAGATTCCTCTTGACATTCTGTAGTACTACTGTACAGTTTCAACAAGATGAATTTTACTAAATTTACATCCAACTATGAACTAGGATCTGGTGATCAGTTGGTCATGTTGTAATGTTTATCTAGATATGTCTTTAACTGCAAAGAGTTGCATTTGCCTTTGAAAACTCCAGTTTTCAGTCCATACAGAGATTATAGTGCACACCTTCTACTCAGTAACCTTACATTTCCTAGTGATCTCTAGGTAATATGAAACCTACTTCTACCTAAATTTTATTTCTAGGATCCTTATCCTGCCTGTATTCTTGCTATGTTTTAAGACCACATGGTCTTCACTCCATCGTTAATTATATAGTTTTACTTCAGCACCTTCATTCCTGTGTTTCACAGAGTTGGGTTTTCTTTTTCCTCTTTTATTTTTCCTCAGTTGTATTCAAAACCCCGCAAATTGGAATTGTCTTCATTTTCTTCAAGAAAGCAAACATCTCCAATGCACTCTCTGCTCCCTCACTCCATTTATTTTTGCTGATGTTTTCTATTTGCTCTACCAGACTTGGTTTAGATGCCCTGGTGTATTTTGTCTCCATCCTATGTTTGCTTTCCAGTTTGAGAACTTCCTGGCAGACAGGGTCAGTAAATTTGCTTTGTAGAGCACTGAGGCAAACAGTCAGCACTTAGTGAGGAAGACACCTGGTTACTCAGGAGGAACACGTGTTTCTTTTCATGTTATGAGACATATTCTGCCCTAGTAACTCCACCATTCACATCAAAAGGGAAAATCTGAACATTACTCTGAACACTTTTGACAAGAAATTATCTATATAACTTTGATGGCATTTGATACATTTCTCAGTGTCCAATATTTTAAAGGAAGATACAGTATCCTACTGCAGCTCTAGCTTACACTGTAAGACTTTTCAGGCCACCATTTTTATACGAGATTTTTCATTTCTGTGTTCTCAAAGCTTAATTATAGGATGTTACTGAATCCATTGGCAAAATACAGACTCCATGTACTCATGGTTTATGTACAAAGGGATTTGTTTAGCATTAGACACACATTCTTATCATTGTACATGTCTGTTTCACTTAGGGGTAAGAAAAGGCTAAAGTAAAAACCAAACAAAATTACCACAATGTTCAAATCCCAGTTTATCTTCAACTATTCTGTAAGTACAGGATCTTCCTATGGACTCTTAGCCACTTAGGAAGCTGCCATGCTGAAGCTGAAATATTTATAATTGATTAGGGTTTTGGGGGTTTCGGTTGTTCGGGGTTTTTAAATTTTTTTTTGGGGGGGGGGCTTTTTGGTAATTTTTTTTTTTTTTAATCTATCCAGAATTCATTAGATAAGAACTTGCCTGTATTTAAGCTTTTCTGAAGGAAGAATGTCACACTGAATTTTCAGTGGTGCATTTCAGATGCCAATGGGAACAATGGAGGGACAAAAAAATAAAGCAGAGAAAATTTGCTCCAGGACCGAGAGCTCCAGGCAGGTTGTTCCTTGCTATTTCAGAAAGTAATGGAAGTATTCAGGCACTTCATCAGGAAATACAGCTGGAAATAGGAGCAATGATAAAGGCTGAAAAGAATTGTTTTAACAATGTCATCCCCTAAAGTAGCTCTTGCCATACAAATCAGTCTCAAACACGAGATGTTAATTGTAACGAAAGTTCAGTTTTTCTGATCAACTCTTTACAAGCTTAACAACTAGAAGCACTGTGTATAAATTCCCCCTGAAAATTCAGAAAACTGTGTGTGTTGGGATGGGCAGGGTGAAGTAATAGGAAATGTGGAAAATGGTAGAGGAAATGGGAAGGTAGGCTGAAGAGAACACAAGGGAACATCTGTGTGTCCACAAGACATCACCAGTTATTCTAGTTCTTCTTAACGCATTTTGCTAACGACTCCGCTTGATTCAAACATTCCTTGCAAATCAGACTTTCAGGATCTCTGATTACTGTCACTGTACTCTGCTTCCTTCTTGCTGTCCAGTGCCCAAAATGGGATATCACGCTCCAGACTACCAACATGGTCCCAGCTAACAGGGAGTGTCTGTCAACAGCAGCTGCACACACTGAACAGACATGCATTTTTACTGGGCTACTGACAGAGAGAGAAACTCATGTTCTGCCCCTGAACAGCTAAAGCTCTTTTCTCAGAGATATACAATACCTCTTTAATCATCTGGATTTGGAAGGCAGTTCTATAAGAGATTGGATAGCTCAAAATTAAAGCCTCTCCTAGTTGCCTCAAAGAAAAGTGAAAATAATAGTCAGAATGTATTTGCTTTTCTGTACATCTACTAGTTGAATCAGCACTGATCAGAAAAAATCTCAACTGTGAAGCACTCGATTAGCAGACAATAGAAACAGTTATGCAAGACAGGAGAGAAGGGGATATATTTGTCTTCAGTGCCACTGCCACAACGGATGACCCTCCACAAGAATAGAAGGCACAGTGCTCACATTTCTGCCTGAAAGCAGATATTCCTTCACAAGACCTGTAAAAAGCAGGGTATGACTTTGAATGAAAACCCTACTAAGAGCTTTGTGCTTAAGCCTTCCTTAAACAACACTGAAACATTTCAACAAGATGATATTAGGAAGCAGCAAAATACCAAGGGATTTCAGCCCAGTTTAATGGAGGGCTGAGGCTGGGAGAAGGCAAGTGACCCAGCTGCACAGTAGGATATGGGGCCTCCCTGGGGAACACCTCTGGTACCCCAAGGACTCTGTCTTGCTGCTGTTCCTGCTGCTCTGGTACAGACGTGCACTGCACTGGTTTCCCAGGCCCTGGGGGAAAACCCAAAGGAGGTGAAAGCTCAGGGCAGCAGTTACTGCATGGCTGTATTCAAGATTATTTGCAGTGTAACTATCTGTGTTCAGGCCTCACGTAATATATTTATAATGGTGTAACACATGCTGAACCCCCAAGTAAATCACTAAGCACGCTACTTCTGATAGTTTCAGTGGTCTTATTTCCATGAGCATATGAGGCTTATCCACAGCTAAAATCTTTGATTTTCCATATATTCCTACTATCATGTACTTCATTCTCTAAGAATGAACATGAAAACTCACAGCTTAAACTAATTATTAGTTAATGTTTCACACCGTACAAAACTGCAAGCACAGCAATTGAAGAAGTACAAAATTTATATCTGGCACATGACAGAGTAAGCAGGAAATATTTTAGACAGTTTTGTCTGAAAAAAAGGCTGTTTCCAAAAATAAAGTTATTTGCAAAGAAATGTGCCAATTTACTTGTCATTTTAAAAAGAGAGGGTTTTGAAATTGCTTAAATATTCCATTTAAATATTTTCGAGATTAAAAAGTTCTAGTTTAAAGTTCAAATTTATCTTTTTGGTTTTCTTTCTCCCAAAGACTAATATAGATGTAGAAAAACAAGAAAAATGAAATATTTCAATATAATTTGATAACAAATATATAACTTGATCGGATTCACCCTCCCCTCAACCTTTATTTACGAGATAAATGATAGTTTATCTTTTTTCTATTTCAGATATCAGAAAGTTATGAAACTTAAAAAAAATCTTGACACACTTGATAATTACTTTTGTTCTGTCTTCAAGTTCTGTAAAGTCATTTTATCAAAATATTTGAAGATTATTTTTAGCAATATTTTGAATGTGTCCTTCTCCTCCCTGAATTTTTTTATCCTAGGGACATAATTTTTAAAAAATCAATCTTAATATTAAAGAGTGTTCTTTTTTATTTTTTCCCTCTAGCTTAGGCTTCCCAAGGCCTTAGCCAAGACCTTTAACATAGACCATATTCTTACAGCAACTGATTGTGAAGCCACAGCCACAAGTCTTTAATTTAAGGTGAAAAATGGGTATCTTGGAGGCATAAAAAGTGCTAGCAATGCTCCTGATTTGCGAGAATATTAACTTCAACAGTTCAAAGCCCAAGACAAAAAAAAAAAAAAAAAAGGTGTTTTAAATAGAGATAAAATGCAGCATCAAGCAGGAACTCTCAATTCTTTTTCTGGGTGAAATAGGGAGCACTGCACTTGTTGAATCCAGAATACTACCCAAAAAACCCAGGATATTGATGTTCAGAAGAGGAAATCCTCCAAACTGGCAATGCATAATAGCAATGGTATCATATGTATGTAACAGATTCTCTTCTCACAGTCATCAGCGCCCTGGCCTCTTACAGAATTGTACTGCATGTCTGGAAGAGGTTCATACCCCAGAGGATCAGTGCCTCACCTGTTTGAGATACACTGGATAGGTTTGCTGTGCTTGAGGGGTGATACATCTTTGGTAGGTTGCCTCCTGCATCTGTGGGTCAGGGCAGGATCTTTGCCATCCAGTGAAGAGCCTTTTTCATGCCCCAAGATGCACAGTCCCAAAACACTTTTCCACATCTCCCCCACTTGGGGCAGCATTTTACTTTTCGAATAATAGGAATGTGAATAATCAAAAAGCACTCAAAATTCTAGAGTTGCCAAGGATGCAACCTCCCCAACTTTTAAATAATCTATTTTTTCAGTAAGCTACTTCTTTTGTCTAACCCATCTGATCTTCTCTGGAAACTGACCCTCTATACAAAATTGTTATGTACAAAACTGTGAGGGTCTGGCCAGGGCTGGTCTCTGATGTAAGCAGCCAGTTGAGTGGTGTGACTATTAACAAGTCTTAAGTGCAGCAGAGTGTAATTTAAGTGCCAGGTAGTGTTCATTTTGCACATTTTCACATCTGAATGTCTGTATTCTTTTACACCTTTCTAAGTTTCATGTCAAATGGCATTTTGCCAGAAAAATACCCAAACATAACGGTTCAGTACTAAAATCCTACCTTCTAAGCAAACAGTGATTTAAATATGGTTTAATATTAAATGTATGCATATATGTTAGTAAATATATCCCTGTAAAACTGTCACTGGAAGCACAAATTTGAGTCTTTATGCCAAAACAGAACACTTATAATATACCATAGCCATCTCAATGTATATGCATTAAAAGAAAAAGGTCAGACGTACTAGCAGTATTGATGAAACCAGCATTTTCACTGTGACGTTATTAATATCCCTCTTATTGATTGTCATCCATTTCACTGCATCCTCAAGAAATCCCCACTCACAGACCAGATGCAATGAGCTGATCTGGACCCTTTGTCTCAGAGGCATGAAATTGTTAAAGCCAGAGCACTCTTGCTTAACAGCACCAGGACCACAGCAAGTTATTATGTTAGTCCAGAAAAATCAAACACACAAGGCAATTTGCTACTGAGGTTGCTTTTTGCATCCCTCACTGAATCCATCAATGCCTTTGTAAGAACTTAAAAGGTGTCAGGCAGAAAAGCTAATCCAAAAACTTTACTACAGACAATATGTTAGGTTTTATATTAAAAATTATTTTATCTCAGCGGCCATTTTTCTGATTAAAGCTTTTGCAAATTATTCAGACATTTACACACTTAAAAAGAGATTTTAGATTCTGCTTAGTCAAAAAAGAAAGATTTAAATGAAAAAAGTAACTGCTGCATGAAAGAGTCCAACTCAGAGGAAATATCCAGAAATCCATTTGATTTATTCAGTGTCCGTATTTCCCTAAAATAATTGCTAAGAATTAGACTCTCACTTGAAAAGGGAGCCTACAAGTCACTTCTGTGGAAGTAAAGAAATTATGAGCAAAGGTGTGCCAATATTACACAGGACATCCTAAAAAATGTTCTCTCATCATTTAGCAGCCTGGCCAACAGCACAAGACCTTCAGACTAGTAGATCACATCCTTCATTGTTTATCAAAACCTATCAAAACCATAGTTACGAGTAACTCTGAAACAGAAGAAGAGTCAGTAAGAAGGTGGCAGGAACAACATTCTTCCCTTGTGCTCATTCTAAGCAGCAGCAATAACTAAAACTTCTGGAACTGCAAAAACTTACTTCTGAAACAGGGATTTTATTTAAATAACAACATTTCCAGGGGAAATACTAGCTTTACCAAAACCAGTGGGATATTAGAACAAACGTTTTGTTTATTTAGCTAAAACAAAAGATCTGTGATCTCCTCTCAGCAATATTATAAAATCTATCACCTTTTCTAATTCTTTTTCTGACTTATTTTCTTCCAGATAGTTCAACTAAGGATGCATCATGGAAGCCTATAAGTAGAATTTTTTCTGCTTTCTATATGAAGTGAAACTAAAGGTTTATTTTCAACATATCATGTTTTTCTTGTTTCCTGATTGTTACCACATCTTGAAAATTTGTTTAAAGAAACTGAATCCTAATGTTTTACAATATCATTTATTCAGTGTACTGAATACAAACAAACAAGCAAAACCATACAAATTTGCTACATCTACCTGTTAAAAACCGAAATCACTAGCAAGGAATGAACTCTCATGTTTTAATGAAATAAGCATTAGTTTTTGTTCAGGAAAATTTGCATATTTGCCACAGCTCAGCTATGAACTACTCACAGAAAATCCTAAGAAAACAATGTGAACACAAAATGCTGTTGTCTAAGGACACCTCAGTTTTACAGTGGGAGTGTTGATGCCTCCAATCTTTTTATTACCTGAAAAAACATCAACAGGTTTATAACAATGAATGCAATACAGTTCAGTTTGTATTTGCAAAATTCCCTTTTAAAAACAGCAGATGTGTGCCAGCACATCTGGAAACCACTTTTAATTATACTTTCCTCAAGTGGGAAAGCAGTAGCTTGTACCCATAGCAAAGGTTTTATATCTGACCACACAAATGCTTGCAACCACCTGTGCTTTACACTGATTTTCATTATAGAGTGTATCACATTACTGCCCTATTATTCCAGAATGCCATTTGAAGCTGTTGTGTGACTAAGCTGCATCAAGTGTGGTCTTGAAAAGGCCTCCACTCTACAAAAATGTAATAAACTTGATTGCAGTTAGGGTACTTACCACTGAGGGTATCACAATACGCATGCTCCTCAAGTTGGCTTCTCTTGCTCTGAAAGTCATAAAGGGTATACAGTAACAATCATTATTGCCTGTCTGGGAATTGGAATTTGCCAAACTAAGGCATGTCCCCAAATGAGATACCTAGTAAGTATCTGGAATTCCTTTCCGGGACTTGTTTCGTTCCTACTATTAATACAGCGATATTTTAGTTAAATACACTGCTGCTCCAGCCGCGCTCTGAGACCACAAAAAAACAATTCCAGCTGTGATCTGCCAGCATAGTGCAATTTCAATTTTGTCATCAATATTTCCATAGGTTGCAAACATTGTGAGTTACACGACTTGGTGGGGTTTTCTAAACGCAAACCTTCTTCCTCTACTCCCTCTTGCCCCACCCAAGTATAACAGCTTTATTTACATCACTATTCCTCATTTCTCACAATTAAAATAAAATGTTTCAGATACCTGCAAAACTCTTCTTCACAACACTCTTTCTATATTTTGGAAGACTGTAATACTGACTTGCAAGATTTTGTATGTCGTAGTGGAAGGGAAAGGTCAAACTTTTGTAACGTTTAGCCCTTGGGAGGAGTGGCATGCCCAGGGACAGACTCCTCAGAAATGGGCACCAGGATGTGCAAATTTGTAAAACACAAGGTATGTCATTTTACACATTATGTTTTAGGATAATTTACTCTGCTGACCTGCACAATGTGCAGGTAACTTAAAAAGCACATAAACATCTCTTCAGTGTAATTTATACTGCTTAACACTCCATTACCATGCTTGAAAGAAAGGTTTCCACATAGGCATAGATCTAAGAACCCACACTGATGTGTCTCATATTTTCTGCGTATAATTCAGATGTTCAATTCTGCTGTAACTCATGAAGCCCAAGAGGATCCCTCACAGGACTGAGCCTTCTCCCAGTGCTCCACCAAGGGCTCTGGGCTCGCAGCTGAAAGACACTGAGAAGGGCTCAGAGCAGAGCTCAGATCCCACACTGATCGCTGTGCTCCCTCTCTCCCGGGCAGAACAAATGCTCTGTGCAGCCACAAGCGCCTTGGCCTCGCTCCTGCCCCGCTCCGCTCTCCCTCCCGCCCTGCTCCGCGCAGCTGCTCCGGGCAGCGGGCCCGGCGCCCCCAGCCCAGCACTCCTGGGAGCTGCTGCTCCTGCTAAAGAGGCGGGCAGGGCTCCTGGGCCAGCAGAGAGGGAACAGCAGACTTGGCTCTAATGCACCTTTTTGTCTGCTCATCTCGGAGCCTCACACGTGACACCTGGCAGGCATTTCAACATTCAGCCAACCACTGGGCATTAAAGTCATGTAGGGGGTGATCACTGGGTCATACATGCAACTTTTCCAAAATATCTATGATATTCTAAGATTGACTCTTGTAACAGTCCATAACACCACTACTGTAAAAGTATAACTTGATTTCACACTGCAAATACATATTTTAGCCGTGCAAAGAAGGTACAATATTGCCAACTACTATTCTTTAGTTATCTGTGGTAACATTTTCACATTTCTAAAAACAATGCCCATTTTTCGTTTAAGTGAATTACTTAAAAGAAAAAAGGATCATTATCTGCTTTAAAATACAGACACACTGAATATAACTTGTTAAAGGTTTTCCAACTAAACACATTTATAGGGCAAACAAAGACTGAAGCATTCTACTGTTCTATAAAAAAGATAAAAGTATCCTTTTATTGTTTGAAGATGAAGGTATCTTGGAATCAACCTTACTGAAAGAAAATTGTGCCTGATTATCAAAACAATATGCCTAGAATATAAATTTATTTCATCGTGGGCATACATAAATGCAGCATTTTAATGGAGATACACTAGAAGACAGGTAGCTGCACACATGAACTCCACTTGAAATGGTGATATGAATTGATAAATCAAGGTCAGGAGCAAAGTTATTTCCAGAAGGGGAGCAAGATGCACGAAAGGATTATAAATTGCCAAAATAAACCCTTGGACTCTGCTTCTTTACAACAAAAGGACGGCACATTCAAGCCTTCTACTCAGTAAACCCTCCTCTTTGAGGAGTGCCAATGGAGACAAGGAGGCTGCTTGAGTAGGATGGCAATGCTAGTCATGTTAGTGCTATCAGGAACTAAGGGGGAAGAGCAGCCAGGTCACAGGGTGTAGGATCCAAAGACACACTGTCACAGGGATTCTCTTTCCTGACTACAACGGGCACTGGATCAGTCCCTTGCCTTTATAGCTCTTTAACTATCCCACCCAAAACGCTGTCATCATGAGCTTAAGGATGTGACCGCGAAGGAAAGAAAAATTGTCTTTGAAGTCACAAAATATATCCAAGATTCTGGATGCCTGCCATTTTAAAACACTGAGAAAAGCATACTCAGCCTTAGCAGCAGGTTAACAGTCTGGAAGCAAGAAGCAAACAGAGGAAAAATCCTACCATGCATCCTCCCTGCCTCACTCCCTCTGATTCCAGGCATTTTGGGTGCACTGAGCCATATCCCCATGCCCAGCCAGCCAGTCAGACAGCCCCTGTGTCTGCAGCCATGCTGGAGCCTGCCCATCGTGCCGCCAGTCCCTGAGCCCTCCTGGAAACCTGCTCTAGGGTGAGGGGCTGGTGCTTGCTGCTGCACATATCTGAGGAAGAGAAAACATGTGGGCTTAGGGTCAGGGTGCTGGAGAGGCTGAGCAGGCAGAGGGATTGCTCCCAGGAGCAGGGAGCAGTCAGAAAAGCGTCGGCACTTTCCCCAGAGCAGGGTGGACGTCGTGCTTGCTCTCCCCTATAGCAAACTGACTGAAAATACTAAAAAAAGTTTTTGCAATCCTATTGGTCCTGCCAAGGGAGCCTGACTGGCAGGACAATACATCTTTGTTCTCAATTAAAAACATTATTTGGGTGCAGTAATTATTTAAAAGCCAAGAGGAGTAAGATTTTGTGATTATAACCACAAATTGTCAATTGAAGCAAATGTTTTAAACAATCAAGGTTTGGTAGAGAAAGGAGAGAGAGGGAATAATAACAATTGCTCCTATGACTCCATGTAGCCTTCATCCAGCCACTACAATTTTCCTTGTATTCTGAAGTCAGTGCACCATAATCACAACCCAAAATCGTGACTGTAGTAAAAACCCACATACAACACATGCAGATGTGGAGGGATTCCATCAGGACTGGATACTGCAAGTGCCCTGCTCTGTTCTCTTTTCCCACAAACACAGAGCAACTGAGGCTATTCTAATACTGAAAAATGGGAAGCAGAGCAAGAAAAAAGTGGAGAGAATTTGTGTTAAATTGGATTTTCTTGTCTACTCCTGTAGCTTTTATCACCCAGATGACAAAACATTATCATTAGCAGTTTATACCAAAAGTTAACATTTGCCCATGATTTTCTATTTTCTCTAAACCACAAAGGTTGGAGCCTGTTATGCACTCCCCTTATCTTATTTTGTTACTTTAGAATCTAAGAGCGCACTGTGCACATTAATCTTTCATGGCAGAGTTCACTGAAGTTCTGCCAAAATTCAATAATTATGTTCCATCCAATCCAGCAATTTATTTATCTCATTGCTGGAATTTAGAACATATAGAACAAAGTGCTTTGTTTATATGAATTAAATCCTTGCTAAAAAAAAAAACCTTAAAAAACCAACAAATCAACATAAGACAAAACAAAACACCCCTGTTTCACTTCTAAAGTTTTAAAACACACAGCAGAATCTACTGAGAAATAATTTTTTTACAAGATCAATGTTTTCTTGATAAACTGAAAGTGTTCTTTAATGTTTAGAGTTCTTTTTCTTTCATGTAAGTGAAAGTATTTGATAACTACATTTATAATTTTTATTCAAAAGCATAACAATATATACCACTTACACTGCACTACCAAAATATGAAATATTAATGTCTAATGATCAATAAATATACCAACTAGAAAGAAGAATTTATTTTCTGAATGGAAAATATATTGATTTACTGCACTGAAATGGGTAACTGAGAGTTCAGCATTTCTATGGAGCAAAATCTAAGATACAAAATTATACAGAAGTGAAGCTTTATAATAGAACCCTTTCACAATGTGTTTGCAAACAAATAGAAAACATAAAGCCCTCCAAGTAGGAAGATTAGAGACACATTATTCCTGAGGGCTGTTAAAAATAAAAATGACACAATGGAGAATACTTTATATTCTTCACTTTTTTTTAATGTCAGGAAAAGTAACTGACCAGTTATTTATCAATCTATTTATAAAGAAACATTAATCTACTGGTTTTAGATTTCAAAATAGAATGCAGTGTCTATACATTTAAAACTTTAAACTTATGAATACAGAATGATGATTTATCTGATGAAAACATGACTTTTTTGTATGTTTGATAAACAATAGATTTCTTCATGAAGGAAAATATTCATTTGGCATCTGCAATCAAAAGCCAAATTCATAATATTTTAAGTTTTTAAGAAAAACTTTGTTACTGCATATATTAGATTTTACATTCCAGTCATGCTATCAGAAAAAAAAATCTGGATTTAAAAATTGTTCACAAAGTTTTTGAAGAATAACTTGCTGTGATTTATAACACAACCTTTCACCAACGAAAATAGAAAAGAAAACCTCTAGAAGTAGTACACTAGCATGTGTTCATTATTTCCCAGTTAAAACTACTAGGCAAAACTAGGAATACCACAGTAAAACATTTTAAAGTCAGTTTTTCAGTAACAATGTAGGTATGTGCATATTTCAAATTCACAGCACCTAACTCAGTAACGCAGGAGAAATTACTTCCATGCACCAGCAAATAAATTCCATAAAGATTTGCAAAAACTGTACTATCACATTTACATTTGCACCAGCTATGATCATTTTCTGGCAATGCTTTACATTAAAATAGGATTCAACAGTGACGTATTTTTCCCCCATTGTAAAAACTTTTCAAAAGCCCCAGAAAAAAAAAAAAGATTAAGTTAAATGAGTTTTATTTTACTGTAGTTCTCTATCTATTCTTTAGCAACATGTTCATCTTGCCTGCTTATTTTCATTGCAAATATGTGTTATAGTTAAACTTGGAGGAGACTTTTGAGTACTGTAACTCAGTCTGCTGCAATGTAACAATGAACAAATTCTCCCAGGCAAGTTCCATGAAAGTACCGATTCTGAGGAGTCTGTAAAGCTAGAGCTTTCTCCCAGCGTAGCTGTGTCTTGCATTATGTAATAAAGGAAACACACACGCACATACACACACACCCTTCCAACACCTTACGAAAATACAGTTTAACAGAAGAAAGACAATACCTGTAAAGCCCTTTTTAACAGCAGCAAAAGGGATCAAGGCTGGGGGCAAGGGGCAGGGAAGGTGCGAGAAGGCTGCTCCATATCGATATTGCTGCCGAAAGATGGTGTTGCTTATAAACAAACAGCACACATAGGAAGGAACCAGCAACTCCTCGGCTACAGTCACAAGTGCAGAAAAGTAAAATAAAAATACCTGACAAAAGTGCTGCCTAATGCATTTTGTCTTTACATTGAACACACGTGGAAGCGACACTGGGAGTAGAGCACACACAGCATGTAATAGGAGGTCCTTAATTTCCAATTCATGGAGTAAATTCACAGAACGTTCAAGTGTACAATAATAATGTATTCACTTACAGTGCCAAACTTGTTTATATAATATCAGCAAGGAATAATAACCCATTTATTACACTGATGATCTCCAGAAATTTCAGAACTCTGAGCACACTTGAAACGTGAACTTTTGCAGCTCCTTACTAATGTTTAGACTAACTCCCTTTCCCTCTTTTCAACAACAAAGGACTACCCAGCTCCTGTTCTCTGTCTTGCAGATCAGACCCATACCCAGATTTCGAGGAAATGGGATAAATCCAAAGGCACATCCAAGATTTTCCTTGCAAATTTCCCCCCAGTGGACCCAGGCATGTATTTTTAAAATAGATATATCAAAAAAGCTCCACTCATACAATTCAAACAAAGAAACTTCTCGAAAATACCATTACTTACTGTTCATTGAGCATAATTTAGTGAGATTAAAAGTTTAAAGATTCATCTGCTTTATGTCCACAAGTGTTTTAAGCAAACCCTAATACTGTATCTTGCTTAAATGTGACAATTAGTGCTGCTTTGGCATGTTGAAAAATACAAAGATACCAACGATCCTCATTATGCCTTAGCTCTCTGTAGCCTGGTTTTTGGAGGTGCATAAGCTGCGGAAATTTAGAATGATAATAGCAACAATTTGGTACACGAGGAAAAAACAGACCCTCCCCCCCGAATGCTTCAGATATACTGTATAAAGTCATTTTGACATGCCTACACAACTGGTTGTGGCAGCTTTCAGACATGATTCCTAATCACAAAAAAATGCTTCAGGTTCTTTTAGAGAAAGCTTGCCTTGGGAAGTTGATTTTGGCCAAGTGCCAAAATCATGTGCAAAAGGGGCCCTCATTACCAATTCATGGCAGCCTTCAGCGCTGACAAAAAATGTGACCCAACAGGCTAAAGCAACAACTAAAATTAAAAAGTATGAGACAAAGACAACTTACTTAATATTCCTTCCATCGCCACGTTAAACTTTTCCGTAATTAAACCCTTGTTAGTTCAAAGCAGTTTTCAACTACTTTTAAATGATTGCACAGGCAGTCTGTAACAGTGGAAAGCTTTTCCTGTAAATTCTCCACAGCCACTCCACTTCTAACAGCATTTGGGTCCGACAGAAGAACTTTTCTGCTCTGCACCTCTGCAAGAAACCCTTCTCCAAAAAGAAGCGAAGCGTCCGCGTGTATTCCAGCGAAAACTAAGCAGATCATTACAAGCTTTTGCAAGCAGTAAAGGCATAGGAGGAGTGAGGAGGAGGGAGGAGAGAAAGGGCTCGAGACACAGGAGAAGCTATTTCCTAAACTTTCTAAAAAGCTTATCAAAGTGGGCATGCAAACTTGAAGCAATTGCAATTAACAGCGCTCACTGCCCCGCTCTCCCGTAAAAGTAGATTTGATACACAGCCTTACCTAGATGTCGTCTGGCTTTTCTGTGGATCAAAAGTTTCCTGCCTAAGCACAGAGATATTCTTTCACAAACCATAAAGGCCCCTTTTATTAATCCAGCACTGTAACAGCCTGCTTTCTAGACCACGTTGAGAGCAGGATGCGTCAGCTTTCGAAAGAAAAACAGTCTTAACACACAATTAGTGGCAGATTGTATAATAGAGGATTTATCTTAAAGAGTGAAAAGGCATTTTTTAAAAAGCAAAGAGGGTGCGGTCAGATGTTAGGCTATCCCTGAGAAAAGGGGCCTAGGCTGCACTAGTACCTAAATACTAGCAGAAGCTTACTGGGAAGGGAGCCAATGGAATGACTTTGTTTGACCCAGCTGCCAATCTCTCCTGAAGCACTGCGCCAGACTAAACACTGACACTATTTTAACTCAAATCAGGCTACAGCAGCTGTTTGCTTTCCGGCTCTCAGCTATGCACCATGGCCATGATGACTCTGCACAGCACATATGATAGAGCTGGGGCACTTCTGCTAAAATATGTTCCATGTTTGGGCCGGTGGTATCGAAGTGGGGGCTGGGGTAGCTGTTTAGTGGGGGGCTTTTCTTCCCTTTTTCCTTTTTTTTTTAAACAATATCTCTGCCTCCATTTTCCCCCAAGTCAACTAAAAATGAGATGAGAGGGTCACAAAAAATTCAGAATTGCGAGTCAGAGGAAGAAGAAAAGTTCCTGCTTGGGACAGACAAGAATCAGAATACAGTGTAAAGGGGTGTGTGTGTGCGTGCACGACTCCAAAAATCCACCCACTACTTCAAATGATTTATTTTCCTCTTGCTAGTTACTCTAAAATTGATCTGTATATCATTTATCAACAGATTCTCCCTCTCATTTTCAGCTGTAAAAAGAAAGTTCATATATATATATATATATGTATGTTATAAAGCAGGCATTAAATGTGTGCATAAGAGCAGATATTTACATATGCGTGCAGATTCTGATCTAAATTACACCAGTGCAAATTGCACTGTAAGCAATGAAGTTATTACAGGTTAAAACTGAGGGTGGAATTCAATAGCCAATTTACATATGAAAGCATAAGAGACTGAAGAAAACCATGCGCATTAGTAGTAACAGGCGTATGGCATGGAGGTTGGCACATCTTTTCTAATTCAAAAAAAGTCAAATAAGAGTTGCAGCAACAGAAACAAAGCCCATGCACATTTAAAATCAATGGAGGCTTCTGAAGCACTGGGCATGGTGCACAGTTCAACATGGCACCTACGGGTTTTCAGCATTTACACCTGAACTTAGACATGGTACTTAAGCCAAAACTTTGTTCCTTCTCACCTTGCCACAGAAGGTTGCTGTCTAGTCTCAAAAAATGCGTGTTGCAATAACTTCCTCACTCAGTAAAAAAAATTAGAAGAATACATCCACCTAAAAGCAAAAGGCACAGACAATGACCCCAATCCTTTATAGTTAATATAAAAGTGTGTGGAAGGTCTACCTCCTGACATGTGAATGCCTTCAGCAAGCACTGCTGGGTATCTCCAATTTAACATGTATACTCAGTGGAGCTAATGGAGAAAAAAATTACTAAACAGAAATGGGAAAAAAAAAACAAAACAAAAACACAAAAATATCTATTCTCTAAAAACGTGGCCTGTTGCTCTGTCACAGGCTGTTGGCACCAACAGATTTCCATGGGCCATGCAACAGCCTCCCACCAAAACTCAGTGGAAGTCATTCACATCGCACAAGCTCAAATCTCACTAACTATCCTCACGTCTCACTGGCCCTCAAGTACATTAACAGTTTTAGAAAAGATCCTGGAAACGATCTTAAATAACCCACCATAAAGTGAATATGGTTTACAAATTAAATGATTAATGGCTAGCACAACAAATGCCAATGTTCCTATCTAATATGGGAATTGAAAAGGAAGAGCAGACCAGCATTATGTCCTAAATGCCATGAAAAAATGTGCAATTGCTACAAGAAATGCAGTTACACCTGAGAAGTCTGGAATCTTAAAACAGCAGATAGGTGATGCAAACACAGCAGTTTTTGACGTCCCTCTCCTCTCTCTCTCTGGACAAATATTTATCACAAGATGAATTTCCAGGCCCCCTAAAGAAAATGTGACTCCTTGATAAGGAGGGTGTTTGTCCTGTGAACTCACACCTCACCTTGCCCTGCACTAACGGTAAAACTGCATCAATATGTCTAGAAAGACTTTAACAACACTGAACTTCACATAGCTGAAAAAGAACAGAAGTACAAGATAAAAAGCAAAATACAGGCTGGAGTGAAGCTTTGCCAGCTCCTTGAGGCAGAAGAGAAGGTAATATGGCCAAGTCAACAGACAAAATTTGAAAATGATGAGAAGGGAAGGAGGTTCTGAGTGAAGCCAGCAAGGAGCATATCCAAGACAGGACAAGATCAGGATGCAGATAAATTATGGTGGACAGACACTTTAAACACTGTCATAAAAGAATACAAGACTATACACTTTAAGGGTGGAACACAAATGCTCTTCATTCAAACACAGTATAACTAGCAGAAAGCTTGAACAACCTTCTCCTTCTTGAAGAGACCATTGAAAATGTATTCCTATTTCAGTTTGTAAGGATGGGCCCTATTGTCAGAATTGCTTCAGGGTGGCTGCAGGAGAGGAAGGTGGTATCTGGCATTTCTTTAACTTTTAAACAGACTTTTTTTCAGCTTTGTGCAACACATTAAGAAACACAGGGAAACACTGGAACCGGTAACTAGTAGAGTTTTGTTGACAAATACAAATCTCTTTTCTTGCAGAAACCTTTTCAGAATTCTTATTATCGAAAAAGTGAAGCATTAGTACAGCTAAGCATATTTGCAGTTCCTGTTGTATAAAATCTCTGGTTGCTGTTAAAAGGATTCTCTGTTAGAAATAACATATTCATTCTCTACACTTGATTTTGAGGTTAGGGAACTGAGTGTGTATGCAATTTCACCACTGGCATCTGTGCCAGCTCAATCTCTTCAATTTGTTGGCCAATATTGATCAAATTTATGATGAGAGGTTTCAGCTGTACTTTTTAGAAACTCAGTAGTGTTGAGATCTCTATTCCATAAAAACATATAGGTCAANTTTCAACAACTCAATTGGAGTGACTTATTTTCAACCTTGTTGCTTCTACATTTAGAAGCCCGGTCTGGCCCAGTACTTTATGACTATATGATTCCTCACCTCAAGCTAATTATAAAATTCTAATTTATTTAAAAGGAGTCAGGATTTTATCCTTTTCATCCCCAAGCCTTAAGTAAATTGTCAAGGGGTCCCAAAAAATTATGCATGTAGGGAACTGTGCAGGTTGTGATCTACTTATTAATGACTGTGAGGTGATCAGTAACTTCCAGCTTCTACTTGTACATCAGCCACTTCTGGAAGAGATGATGGCCAAAACTATGACATAACACTGTAGGTCACTGGCACTGGAATCTCTGAGCTCCTAAAAGGCTGTGCGTTTCTTCACAAACTGAGCCTTCTATTATTTGAACTTTCAATAACCATCACTGCTAGGCTGGAAGCCTTTCACTAGTAAGAGCCACTGGGGAGAGAGAAAAAAAGAAGAAATTAAACACAGAACATACACTTCACTGTTTCAGATACTTCAGGCGAGCAAGCTAAATTTCCAAAGCCAAAACTGACTTCAAACAAATTTATTTCCCTACCTACTGCACTGGCACATGACACAGCACTAATTTTACTAGTATGTTTCATTAATAATATGCCTATTTGAAGCTGGAAGACAATGGTGAAATACAAGAGGAAAAAGAAAAAGGAAAGGAAAAAAAGCAACAGCTGCCTCCAAGCAAACAGGAATACATGCTATACTCTCTATTAAAAAGTGAGAAACATAAATAAATCCAAGAGACAGTCACCTATTCATGGCAAAATGGAACCCAGATGCTAACAGCTGAGAAGAAACTTCCCTCAGAAATTTGATTGCATAAGTATCTTTGATGAAGGATTTTTGTAATCCTCTCAGTAAGCCGGTGCCCACCACACCACCACCAGCAGTAGTGCACTAGACTTTCTGTTCCATTTGGTTAGGAAATCTGGGCTTGCTGTGGTCCATAGACATCTTTTAAACAAGAGCAGAAAACAAGGCGGTGACTTTTGTAGCTATGGAATTAGTTTAATTCAGACTCTAAAATTAGTCTTGCACAATCTCATCATCTCCAGATGCTCCTTTATGCTCATAAATCCACTAAAATGTTTATATTGTCTCATGCAAAAGGGTGAAGGCCTGCTGCGGATTGTTGCTCCAAGGCAGCAATAACTTACTATGTCTTTTCTGTAGCAAGTTGCAGTGGTGTTTTGAAGTACAATCTATAGACATTTGCTCTTTCCATCACACCTCCCACATTTCCACAAGCCACAACATATTTATGCTTCAAGACATCTTCTGGAACAAATCAGTTTTAGTTTTGAATTAGAATACAGCATGACATGAGACAGATATAGCTGGGGTTCCTCCTAGGAAAAAAAATTGTGTGCTTTTAGAACAGACACCAAGCAAATATCAAGCTTGCATATAAGCCTTAGTTCCAAGCCAAGGAAATAGTTACCATATGTATTAAAAAGTCAGTATCGAACGTAATTAGATTAGATATAACACAACTGGGCCCCCAAAGACCACCGTCCAATCTTACTCATTCCTTCTTTGGGACCAATTATCATGTTATTATACTGAGTAGTGATGAGAATCCATCAAGGAAGAAGATCCTATTGTGTTGCCAGACAAAAAGGCAGTTCTTGTCTCAAACATCATTTTTTTGTCAGTTAAATTCAGTGTCGGCACATAAGATCCCTCAGCTCATACACAAGCTTAGTTCTGTTCTCCCACCACCTTCATTTCCTTTGTAGTTATGATTTGTGAAAAAGGAAGACATTTCTCAGTTTTTGCTCTGTGGGTAAATATCTTGCATGGACTTATTTTCTATTGCATGGACTTACATTCCATTACTTTCTCCAAGAAGTGATTAAACAGGATAAAGAAAAAAAAAATGAAAAGAAAAAGAGAGCAGCAAGAAAAATAAAATAATGAAGATTTTTGGTAAGGAACCCCTCCAAACACTACTATTTATAGCATTGCACAGTAGGGAGACACGGCCAGTTCTATGGGGAGTGTGATACAGCAGCTCAAGGTGACTAGAGATCTGGATTATTGATGCTTATTTCTAACCCCATTCCTGGCTCAATAGGTTCCTCATGGGATATAACTTAACCTCCTCTGCTCCAGATTTCAGCTGATAAAAAGGCACAAAGCTCAAAAGGCATGTGAAAGGACATGTAAAGTCAAGCCTTTGGTTGTCTACATCTTAGTTTCTCTAAAACTGTGGCACAGAATGTTCCTACTGATTTATAATCAAGTAATAATTTACTAACATGAAAAATATTAATTTTTGCTAAGTGACTTAAGATACACCTTTGCAGCAAAGAAAGCATTTGATCATAAATTAATGTAAACTGCACTCAATTTCTGAGCCTGTAATTTTTGTCAATTTTTCATTGCCTGTAATGTTCATCTAGGGCAGAAATAAATATTAAACAAGGTTCAAGTGAATATCCAGAATAAACTTGTGGTTGGTTGAAGTGCCATTTTTTGTTTAAATTGGAGAGACAGGGAATCAGATTTAGTTTTTCACTGCATACTTCACAAAGATAGTCCTAAGCACTAATGTCTGGAGTTTTAAGCTATTTAAGCTTGCTTCACTGCAAAGCTTAAATAACCAGTCACTCTGCCAATGCCTATGCCTTTAAGTCGATGCTGTGTTGACTCTTTAAATATTTTTACTTTTTAATATAAACTTTTCAGACAAAAATTTCTCTTAGAGAACAAGGACCCTACACAACCAAAATGGAGAGAAGTTATCCCCTCCTGGTTTTTCAGTCTCACCTGTTTAAGTACAGCTGACACAGCACAGATGGATGCATTGCTCTTGTCTGGGGGAGGGCCTGTTTATCAGCTTTTTAATGACTTACAGAAGGAATCACCTCATTTAGGAATCATGATGGTACTGACTAGTAATATCAAGCAGAAGAGCCTACCAGCTACATCAGGAGATTGAAAAAACCTGTGTTGGGCTCTATTCCAAACTCTGGAGAGGAAAAAAGCCACCTGGGATTTGCATACATTGATAATTTCAAAATCCTGCTTGGCAGGAATTTCTTCTTCTGCACATTTACACACAACCAAAATTAAACCTGGCAATAGGAGAGAAATTCTTCAGATATCCAACATCAAAACAGCTGGTGTTCATGTGCACCTTAGATCAAAATAGCCAGGTTTCCAAAATATTACATCAGAGGGTTTAGAAATTAAAGCCTTTATTTGCATAATATAAATCCACCTATAAATTGCCTGTAGACGAAACATAACATGCAACTGAAATAATATATACAATACTATTATTGTATTCTTCATACAAAGAATACAATAATAGTATTCTGCCTAGAGTCTTCTCCTTCCAAATCCAACACAAGACAAATGGTACATCTCTAGAATCCTTTAGTCTTTGCCAACAGCTACCTAAACAAATAAGCAGTGGATAATGAAGCTTGCTATTACCTGTTATTATTGCACATCTATGACAGCCCAAGAGAAAAGACCACCAGCTCCAGCCTCTTGACTAGGTTAAAAAAAAAATTTAAAAAATCATAACATTACATGGTTTTTCTTAGGTCTGTGGTACAGTAGAACAGCTTTTACAAGGACACAAAGTAGAGGAAAGCAATGTAATTGATCATTCATCAAAACAAAAGCAATAAAATACTGTGCTGGAAAATGTACTTAATAAATTTTGTCATACTATTTTGATGTTCTACATTTTCATGACTGCCACTAACTGCCAAGTGAAAGTTCCATGAAATACAATGGCTGGCGTAGATTAAATTTGTACTTCATATTCAGTAAATGTTTATACAAATATTAACCTCTGCATAGAGACTACCCTTTCTGATACAATGCCTCCTTATGTATAAACACAGCTTTTATTCCACTCCCATCTGCATTTTATTAGTTATTTTAGACAGCACTTTACTGTCACTGGAGAAGTTTCAAGTTTAATCTAAGGCAACTTCAGCATCCCAGCTGAAAGGCAACTTCTGCATCCCAGCTGAAAAAGTAGCAGCTCTGAGAAGTAATTTGCAGTTAGTCACATCATCACAAGTTGGTTTACATTTACTCTATATGAAGTTAAATTACCATTCCAACGTGAAACCCAGAAAACTGGAATTCACTTATTTTGAAGGCCTTGCAAAACCTTTTTCAAGCTGTGAGCATGGTCTGTCTCATCTGCTTGACACATATAGTTTCCATCAGTATCAGAATGCTGTATGCAAGTCCTGATGGGGAACACATGCTTATTACTTGAGTCTCCTGAGTAATCATGTACCAAGAACAACTGAACGTAGAGTTTTTGTTTGTAACTCTGTGTACATTTGTAATGTAGAATCCGCTATGTAACAATCCCGCCGACATCACAATATTTAAGGAGCCAATATATGAGGAATGGGGTTCACGAACTTCTATACACACCAAATCTTTCTCAAACATTGAATTCTCAAAAAAAAAAAATAGTAAGAAGAAAAGAAAGACAGCAGTCTGCTCAGTTTGAATTCACATGCATTCAAACTGACACTGGAAATGATGGTTCCTCCAGGTGCATTTGGGTCCTACATATGCTCAGCATATTTAACAAAACCTACTTCAAAACTGGGACAAGTGCAAGCAAAGACCTGGGCAGTAAGATGACTAATTTTCTTCAGCTAAATGGTGTTTCAAAAGCTTCAAGTATCCACTGCTCATCTGACTAAGGAGGGAACACAGAAGAGAGGACATAGTCACCGAACAAAGCAAAAATATTTTCTGGCCTTCAAACAAAAGAACATTAATGTTTTCACAGCTTTTGGGGGGTATTTATTGAGTCCTCAGACTGGACATGAAGAAGCTAAAATGCATTAATACCTCATCTTTCATCATTTGGTGCAAAAGTCTAGCAAGCTGCTATCAAACATAAAGATAGTGGCCAAGGGCAAAAGGACCAAAATTGGGGTGGTGGAGTAGAATGAAAATGATGAGCAAGAATTGTGGATACATTACTAATAATACCAAGAAAACACAAAAGGAAAAAAACAGAAGGTGGTGGCTTGGATGGAAGAAAAAGAGGAAATGAAAATGAAAGGGACCTTTTTCTCCTCACTCATCAAGCCTGTAACAATGAGGCAGGAAAAACAGAAACTTCAATTCTTTGCTACTTGAAGTTCTATTGTTGGGCAGAGCTAATGATGGACATCTCACGGTCATTCAGCCCTAGGAATGAACCAATTTGGAAAGTCACAGAAAAGCTCTCCTAGTAAAAG
>VXBU01008273.1:48486-131361 GCA_013400315.1 Bombycilla garrulus
TGGGTGTATATATTTAAAAATTCATTATGTACAGAAAAGAATTAGAACTTGCAAAATCCTGTACTTTAATTTGGGGCATGAGAGAAAATTGGCCAAAATATTTGTTTAGCATCAGAGGCAGAGAGTCCATGGTCCTAAATATTATATGAAAGAGAAGGAACCATAGTAATATTTAACAATAATATGTTAAATGTTCATGTACAGAAACAAAACACAACAACAAAAGAGATGTTGCCTAGCCATGCCTTAATTACTAAGCCATGGTTTTTAAAAAATATAATAAGAAAACTATTTTTTTCAAAAGGAAGAGTTAAGCAACAAAGCTATTTATGCAGTTTTCTCAGCACTCAATATAGGACTAAAGAGCCAGCAATTTTCAAGGTGATTTGCAATTTCCATTAATTTGTTGGAGGTTTTGTAGCTCCATAATGAGACACTTTCATCAGTTATTAGTGAATCAGAGCTGTTTGCAGCTGTAATTCAAACACAGTAAATACAAATGCAAATGTGTACATGATTTCCTATTATTATTTCTAGAGGGTGAAAGAAGGCAAATGATCTTCAGGAGAATGGAGATGTTTATCATGACTTCCTTAAATTGGTTAACAGCCCCATACCACTGGAAGTGAGCTGGGAGTAGTTGGTGAATACCAATATCTGGGTTCTGATGAACTGCAAGTGGTCATTTGGGGCTGGGATGCTGCCTCTATTCCCCCAAAACCTGAACATCTAAAGCTTTTTTCTATGTTATGAGATGCTACTGTTGGACTGTAATAAAGATATGGTTTATTCACTCATCAGCTTCTTGATTCCAGGTAAGTTTCTTGATGTTTAAGGTCTATGTTAATTCTGTCCTTTTAGATCCTGCACCTTAAGGTCCTTCACCAAGCCTATAGAGTACATCGATATTTTGGAGTTTGGATGGAATGGATTAAAATGACACCCTAATGGAGAAGATTTAGCTGTATATTAAGGTGCCTGAAAATTCAAAAAGACACTCAGAATAGTTCACAAGATGACCAGAGGGATTCTTGATGTCTATTCAAGCTGATGTAAAAATCAATGTCAATGAAATTTGATGTCACTGAAATCCCATCCTTTCAGAGAATCTTTGAGCATCTACCTCAACATCTCTGGTCCAGAGAGTAGTAAATTTGGGTTTTTTTCCTTTCAATTAGCACACATAGAATATTCCCTTCTTTCAAACCAAGCTGTTAATTAAAAAGAAAAAAAACTTTTAAATTAGAGTTGAGTAACACAGAGGTTCTACTCAATAGCCACTTGATGGCAGCGTCATGTATAAAAATATTTGCCTGTGAACTTAAAACTTTGAAGAAATCCCTTCAATACCAGTAAGAAGCCAACCCAAAATGATACCTTGTCTACTTCAGAGTATTACCCTCCCAACAGAACTCTTTTTAATGATATTTTTAAGGTCAGCAACTAAATCAATATGTAAACTCATAACAATCATGAATTTTAAACTTCAGAAATGCTTCTATAATTATTATTTCTTTAAAATCTCCCTTTGATACCTAGTATTTAGAATTTTAATACCTGTTATGACTTTAACATTCATTCTAGCATGATATTCATTCTAAGAAAGAAAACAATTAATTTCTTTGGGAAGAAACAAACTAAAAGAATTCCATGAGGATTTACTAAGAAAGAGTTAATGAACACTTTTTAAATTTAATACAATTTAATAAAAATATATGGCATTAGTGTTAGCAGCACAGTATTAATCTTGCAGCATATAACTGTGAGAGTGCTTTACATTTCCTGCCATCAGGATAATCCACATTCTTTGGACAACAAACACGGCCAAATAAGCTTGACAGGAGAGGGAAAGCAGCTCATGGAAGGGTATAGGTCAAGTTCAAAGATTTCTAAACATGTATCTAGTGAAGATAGGACAACCCTCTTATTCCAGTCTTTGAAGAGTTAGGCAACAGGTTAAGTCTAAATACTGTGATTCTCTAGATTTATGATTGGCATTTCTATTGCCATTAATGATTATTCAATATACTGAGTGATACTAACAAAAAAAAAAAAAAAAAGAAAGAAAACAAAACCAAAACCAAAATGGTGTTCATAAATAAGTTTTATAGAAACACTAAATAACGTTGAGAGCTAATACAGAATTCATACCCACAAAAGTTTTCTTAATTTGGGTTACTTCATTCCAAGCACTAGAGTTGGGAATGTTTTTCACTCAAAGCAAATTTTTTGGTCAAGTTCTTAGATCTCTGCAAATGTGGTTTATAATAGAATCTGAAAGAGAAAAAGAGGTTTCATTGGTGTAATAAACAGCAACAATCTTTTAGATCTAAAACTAACATTACATTTCTCATTACTTTTTTAAGCCACAACATTCATATAGAATAGTCTCAATGGTTCAATTGTACTTGAGTTCTAAAATTAGATAAATGTCCTAGGAATTTCCAGAAAACTTTGAAAAAACAAATTATAAAGTATTTCCAGCCCTTCCTCCACCAAAACCATTCTTCATGAAATGAATTACCATTGAAAAAAATTAAAGTAGTTCTCTGATAGATCTATCAAACAGAATTCAACACACAATGACAAGATAAAAATACCAAACGATTCTGTGACCATTCTTCCATCAGTATCTTTAAAAGATGTTTTTTAGCTTTTTTGTGAATCTTAATGTATTCAAGTGTGACTTCCTAAATTTTTCTTGATTTGTTTCACTTAAATTTGTATTTAAGCTATAGACACTGATTTATTTTATACCTAACAATAAACAATTTACCATAACTGGGAATGGAAGGGTGAATAGAGAGGAAGTGAGGAAGTGGGACAAAAAGTAGCAACAGTAAATTCAATTTCCAAATGTAGCATTACTATGTTCCTTCCTGTACTGAGTAGTGCATTGTATTAGTCTTTGTTTTCATATTAAAAAAAAGGACAAAAGATTACTGAAGTTTGAAATATGTTATTTGAGGTAAATTTAAACAATACAAATCACATATGACTTAAATATGAACATAATAGCTGAAATTACTTTTCTTCATACATAAAAGAAGGTCCTGGGGCTGCAACTTTAGTGATTTAGTCAACTGTAGGAGATTTATGAACAATTTTTTTAATGAACGAGTCCACAAACCTGCTCCTCCTCAAACTAGAGAAGCAGCAGAGGGGTTTGCTCATTCATTAAGCATCATCTACTCCAGTGCCCATGTTTATAGAACTCCTTTTTCATTGCAATGGGCCAAAATTTTTTATTTCACTATTTAGAAAATACATGAAAGGGGCATTGCCAGGATTGATGCTTTCCTGACTGAATCTTATAAACATGGTGTGATAGTCTATTACTCATCAGATTTATTCTTTTAGCATGGTGGTAGACACACAGAAAATTGTCCTGGAAATTAAGAACCTGGAAGACCATTCTGTAGACCACAGTCAAGCAGGCTCCAGAGCTGATGATGATCACTAAGTCACAGACTACAATCAAGACCAATAAAACCAAGTAATTTCAAATATTAGTGGTGAAAACGAGGAAAGAAAAAAAAAAAAAAAGAGGTTTCATTTGTTTGGCTTTTCAGTTTACTCATTAAATTTAAGAGTATTCCTTGTGAATCACAAAGCTTTAAAACTGACCACTTTGGAATTACTAGCACAAATAATTGCCAAACATTGCAATAAATGGCAGTTCCATGTTGCGTTATAGGCGAGAGCCAAAAAGTATTTCAAGGAGGAGGTTGTGGGTCCTTGCTGCACAAGAGCAATATTCTTGTTAATGGAGGGGAATTGACCAGAGGGTAGAAGGCACAGGCAGAACAAGAGATGCTGGTTTTTGCAGCAACAAGTGGAAGATGTAAGCAAGGTACAATGGCTCAAGGTGGAGAGAAGCTGTAATGGTGAAGAAGCCTGTGGATGTGGAGCCTGAATAAAAGTGGCAACTTTAAAACAAAATTATTTCTAAAAAATATGAAATTTCATGTTATAGTTCTGTGAAAATTTTGTTTTAACAAATCACTATTATTCAGTATTTTATGTGTTGGCAAATTCTGGAGATTTTGGGTTTTTATGGTGTTTTTTGTTTGTTTGGTTTGGTTTTTTGTTTGGTTGGGGGTTTTTTTGGGTTTTTTGTTTGTTTTTTTATTTTTCACTTGAATTGACAAAAAAATGACCTTACAAATATCTTTTGGTGGAATAGAGATGTTTGCAACTGTTACTTTGAAGCTGTATATTGCCTTTCCCTTGACCTGTTGAGCAGTTAATATTTCATATTTAACCAAATTATTTAGATTTCCACACGCAATCAGTTTCTTTCTTTTCTAGACAGAATTGATGAGCAATAACTACAAGTATTAAATGACCTACAGATATTTCTTATTAACATTGTTTCTTTTTACTTATTTCTTTTCTTTTTTTTGTTCTTTAAAGAATCTTCTCCCTTTAAACAGTGTGAATCCCTTAATAATTAGGTGGAAGATGTTTTCATACAAAGATATGTAAAAACAAACTGCACATGCAACTTCATGAGAATATATAAAAGCTTCCCTTATTTTACTACCAGTTATTTACTTACCAACACATACAATACTGGGGAAATATTTCTGTTTTTACTGGAACAGAATGGCCAAAACTAGAAAATATGACAAAGCAAAATTCATGATTTTATAAACATCAGATCAACAGTATCTTTAACAGATACATGGAATAGTATTTAAGATTATCCAGACGACTTAATCCTACATTTTTTTCTAAAATAGATGTAATTCCCAGATTTCCATTCTTTTTCACTTGAGTCCAAGGAACACAAGTATCATATTGCACCAAATAAATCATAATAAATGCTTAATAGACAAATACACTTGTTTTTTCTTTTATTTGTTAATGACCTCCACAGACTCATCTTTCAACTCAGAAGCTACTGTTCTTATTCCTGACTGTACTTTTGCATTGAATTTCGCCATTTACATCTTCATGAGGACTGCAAAGAAAATCTTGCAGCATGGCTCATAATGCTTGGTTCAGATTTGATAGCATTCTCACAGTTTCGTGTCACCTGATAACATATACATGGAGAGTGATTTTGCTACTCATGAACAACAAAATATTTAATATTTTGAGGATTATAGAATAATCTTCTAATATAAATATGAAATTTGTCCCAGTTGTCTGTTGCTCCATCTACAAAACTACTTTTTGTATCAAAGATCGTAACTCACAAGAATCTGTCAATTTAAGTGGCCATCTTTAAGCAGAGAAAAAAATAAATACTTCCTATGGAAGAAAAATGTTACCAGAAGAATTTTCCCCTCCCACCCCATTGCCAGTCCCTTATGAGCATACATGAACGTTTCCATCAGAAATAATGTTACACTGTGCTGAGGATTTTTGGCTGATATTATTCCTAAAGTTATTTGGAAACTTACAGTTGAGACACTGCTTGAATGGGAACAAGGCACAGAAAAATTGACCCCAGTAACATAGAGAAGTGTTTTACAGAATACAGGACTCGTTTTGAAATGCTTAGAACTCAGGCATTACTAAGAGGCTTCCCAAAACATTCAATTTAAACTGATTTATCAAGATCTTAGTGCATATTTTATAATATGCAAGCAGTCCAATTAAAAAAAAAAATATTAGAAGCAGTCTGAAAAACATCTGAAAAAAATACCAATGTTATAGAACACTTTCAGTTTGAAGCCATTTCCCCTTGGCCTGTCTCTATGTGCCTCTAAATAGTCTCTCCATCTTTCTTGTGGGCTCCCTTCAGGTACTGGAAGTCCACAATTAGGTCACCCCAAAACATTTTCTTTTCCAGACTGTATATCAAAACATCCCATTAAATCTGGAATTAATTTACTTCAGTCCATTTTTTTAGGTTGCTATGCTTGCTATTCTTTTACTATGTACAAGCAACATTACAACAAGCTTTGACAAAATGCCAGCTATTTTTACAGAGAAGAAAAAAAATAGAGGTTTTGCTTTAATTTTAAGCATAAAAACATAAATGGAAATAGAAGAGCTAAATCTAAAACAGTCTACAATAAGCAGGAATGAAAATGTGCCTTTAGCAGCCTATTCCCTTTTTAGGGCTTACTTCTTTCATTTCTAAATTCCGTGTCAATGTTCTGTGATGTTTAAGCTAGTCTTTAAGTTAACGAGAAATATACAAACAAGTATTTTTCAACATATAAAATTATATTCTCTTGGGAAAAAAACCCTTTCTATGACAGGACTAAGTATCATAATTACTTAATCTCAGTTTCTTAAAGGGTAGAAGGAGTTTGGACTTTTTATTCAGTAACTGTTTGATGTTCCCTAGTATACACAAGATCCCATGTTCCACATTATCTTGAGTGTCTTATTTCGTAATGGTTTTGATATTATATATTTCAAAACTGAATGCAGTCCTAGCCAAAGCAATTATCTATGCTTCCACTTAATAAATAAGCAGACTGCTAAATTCAAGGTGTTAGTAAAATAATTTTTAGCACAACTTTTTGTATCAATTTGTAACATTGACAATGTTCAAAGAAGCATTGGATCAGTCAATTGTTGGCAATAGGCTAACGGTTATCACAGCTAAGTTAATGTCAGCTTAAGAATGACATCAACATTTCTGTTTCCAAAACTGGTGATGCTTATCAAAATGTGGAAATTACTTAGCCACCTGGGATGGATGGGAAAGTTTAGGCATGACATCCACAAAGTGTGTGTTTCGGGAGAGACAAATTAAGTTTTTTAAGCAGCTGCAACATTTTCAAGTGGGAAAAGCTGGTAAAAAACACATGAAGTGAAGCAGAGCTCTGTTTCAGAACATATAATTACACTAAGGAGGAAGAGAGACAGAAACAGGAATTTGCTCTGAAAGGAATTAGAAACTACCAGAGAAAAGCAAAAGTAAAAAGTACGTCCAGCAGAAGAAAGTAAACCAAAAAACTATTTTGATAATAAAAAGAAGGGCTGGGTAGCATAAAACATAATTCTTTCAAGAGAAGTATATGTAAGGCTTGAAAGGGTTTGATTAATTTCTCCTTTTTTTTTTAATAAATAAAAACAATCTTTGTAGGATAATTGTTTTGGAAGAACTATCAGCCAACAAGTTATATAGTTTAGCATTCATTTAAATGCCAAGAGCATTTACTGTAGGTGCATCTCAGAAAATGGTTGAGATTTTCTTCTGGGACACCCAGTTGTGGCCAGTGGATTCTGATGTGTAAGGGGAACTAACTACACATTCAGGACCTGCAGGTAAAACTAATGCACAACATTTCAAATGTAGAGCAGAAATAAGGTGAAAAGAGAGGTTAGAAAACTTTGCTAGAAAGAATTTGTACCTATGGAGACCTCCAGGACCAAAATTGGAACACATCAAGTTCTATTTTGGCATATCATTTTCCCTATTGGACAAAGCAAAAGGAAGGTGTGCTTGGCAGTGGAAAATACAGTTCATAAAAGGAAATAATGTAGGACGTAATTTTTCCAGCAGTGTTTCTACAAGAGACAGACTACTCAACTAAGGGTCAATCCAAATATATGCAGCACATAAAAAAAACCCAAAAACAAACAAACTTTACTTTATGATGTTGTGCTACACCACCATGGGGCAGGCATCTACACACAGGGAAAGGCACTTCATGTCTGTGATGGCAATTCAGCACGTATGCAAGGAGGGGTCGTTTCAGAGAGTAAAGCTCTTCTTATTGAGATTGAAGGATGTTGGAAATTAAGGGCAAGCTTTGTTTCACGGGTGAAAAAACGTGGCTCCCCAAGATACAGCTAAGGTACTAAATAGAGGGAATGAACCTGAGTCAAATGACCCCCTTCAAGAATGCACCCAGCCATGATCTTCAGTCAGTAGGACCAGAAAAGAGCCAGACTGAAGGAACCTCTATTCTCCCACTGATCCCTGCAGTGGGGAAAGCAGGATCCTCAGCACCAACTGTTCCACTCTGCAGATCAGGTCCTATTGCTACTTGCTACTAGCTAATGTAGACATAGCCAAATTATATTTATTTGGAGACTGAAGCAGGGCTACATATGGAGAATTTCACCTTTGACAAGTACTAACTTCATTTACATTAACACCTGTCTAGACTGTTTTCCTAAGTATAAACATAAAAATCTCCTTAGTGTATTTGGGCCCTTCTTACTTAATTAACCATATGTGACGTAAAGTGATACAACCCAGTTAAAGGTATGTCATTGTTGATAGGATCAATTACAGTCAGACATAAGTATTCATTGCTTATACCATCTGTGCTGTACTCCTAAGTGCAGAACCCTGTCAATGAAAGTATACACAGATTAACTGTATTCACTTTCATTAAAAACTACCAATCTGGTTCGTCAGCTCCAGGCGCTTTCTCTTAAAAAGCTGCAATATTATAATGCACAGTCACCTTCTCCTTCCAGCATACCATGGCGAGATAATTTGAAAGGTTTAGCATAATATTTGTGATTATTTCACATCTTGAATGGTTTTATTCTTAACTAGTGACAACTGTCCAAGAGTCTTCCAAAATTCTCCTTATATATCAGCCTGGGAAATGATTGTTGTCATGGTGGGGAAGTAAATCTTGCCTCTTCTGTTACTTGTTTATCAACATTTTCTAAGTCTTCTGGTTTTTGCTGCTTTTCTTCATAGGCTCTGATCGTACACGTTTGAGGAAAAAGCTCCCAAAAGAGTAATTCAAGCCTCAGAACCCTTCAGCCGCTGTGTATTTATGCCTACAAACAAATACACACATGTAGAAATGCTACAGCTAATTTCATGCCTTTCATGCTGGCTGCAATGAGAATTCACAGCTAGATTAAACTAATACTCCTGAAGTTAATTAACAATTTCATGGATGATACTTGTACATAGAAAGCTATATGAAGTGTTCAGCTCTATAGGGTTTGGAATAGGCCTTACTTTCATTCTTATCATTACTATAAGAAAATTAGTTTCATTTAATAATGTAATTATAAGATAGGTAAAAGTGTCTGGATGGGCGAGGAAGGGGCTTAAAGGACCAGTTTGGAGCATGGGAAAAAGCTACATAACCACATATGTTTAGAGATCAAAAGTTCTAAAAGCAGGTTGAATCACAATTTACATTTTTTTCCTTCAGAATTAAGGAAAGAAATTGATGGGGTAAAGCGTTTCTAATCAAGCTCCCTCCAAAGATGTCAACTTCAAGGAAGGATAGGAAACAGTGTTCTACTGCTAAATTATTACAATTAAAACTCTAATCAATATAGGCCACATGAGAAAGCATGTTGTGCATCTAAGTGCATTTTTCTGTTCTGGAATATTTGAAGGCTACGCTTAAGGATCCTCATGAAGAAAAGCAGGAAGGAATGAATAAGATGCACTTCTATTGTTATTGTTTGCATACTGGTTTTATATCTCTGTGTTTAATTTTGAAGAGATTTAGAGGCACACCCATGTGGGAAGAGTCTGGTCAGTTTAAAACTGGAAAAAGAAAAAGGCAAGAAACCAACCAAAAAACAACTTTTGGCTGATAAGGTCTTTTCCCTGTGTTTATTGTAAAGTTGCTCTAAGGACTTGGTCTCCTGAGATATTTAACAGTGCTGATGAGGATATTGACCAACAGTTAAATAAAATAATCTAGGAGAAATAAAATTATGGAGAATAATATGGCGATAAAACGAGAAAAGGTAAAACAATACTCATTTAGGATTAGCATGCTCATTTCTTTTAATAAAGCTGAAAATCATACTTTGGGATGCTGGAAAACACATTTAATAAGGAGATATTGATTTGAAATCTATAGCAAGGTGCCTAGAATATTATGACTGTGTAAAACACAACTCCTTTTTATGGTACCTTTTAAAGATAAAAGTTAAAAAAAGGTAATTTTGCAAAACATAAGAAGTTCCTCCTTCAACCACCCAACACCACATGTAAATATTTTAATGAAGCCCTTTTTATGAAATGATGGTATGTACATGGTTCAGAACAAAAATATTTACAGTAATTGTCATAAAAATATCTGAATTCACTTAACTATAAATTTTATAGTACTTTATATAATTTCATAATATTTTTTATGCTATATTGACAAACCAAAACCTCACAAATGTCTACAAAAAAGAGCCTGAAATTATCTTCTTTTGTTCTTTATACTCATAATCTCAAAATCTTACCTACTTTTCACTTATAAAAAAACCACACGTAACGTGTTCTGTAGGAGCACGGATGATACGACTTTCACAGTAATTGCTGACAGATACAGCATTAAGCATTTTTTGAATCTCATCTGGAGAACGAGGTTAAAGCAAACTAAGCAGAGAGGTTTGCTGTGACACCACCAAACAACAGTTACATGATTATGTGGAGCTGTCAGAGTTGGCAGGTTCAAAATCCCAGTTTAGAACCAAACAGCTTGCTCGATTTTTGAAGCCAAAGAAATTACGTAACAAGAATTTTGTTTGTGCTGGGAAAATGTTCCCTGTGCCCTTTCAGGCCTTCCATGAGTATTTTTCAAAAAGCAAGGAGTGGCATATTTGTCTGGAGAAGATATTTTCTCACATTACACAAAACAAATGCACCCATCTGAAAGCAAAACTCATCTTCTGTGCAATGCAGGTATAAGGACATTATATAATGTGATATTCTATTAGAGATGTACATAACACAGTCTGCGCTGAACGGTTTCAGAAATGTACATTGGAATTAAAAGCGTGCATTTCATTTAATTGCACCTCGTTTTGGCTCTGCACTACAATGTTTACAGTTCAGATACCTGCTTGAAACACGGCAGATCAGAGATGGCTGTGAAAGTTTCAGGCTTGGAGAATGAAGATAAAAGTCTCAGAAGTTAATAGTGCTTGCTGCAACAGCAAGTCTTGTCACACCACCTCAATCCTTCTTTTTCTCCTCATTAAATACAGACTAATTGGAATGTAGTACAGCATTTGTACAACTGCAGTAATTTTGCTATCTTGCTCTTGGAAACAAACTTTATGAACAAAAGAACCACAATTCTACCATTCCTTTACAGGTGGTCTCATCTCCTCCTGGAAAATGCCACTAAATAGCCATTAGGTATGTTATGTCATGCATTCTTATAATTCACCTATACTACAGTATATATTTTAATAACCATTGTATACAACAAGCTAGTGTTTCAAAAAAAACAAATTTCAAAATTATCATTATTATCCATAATGATCACACTTCATAAACTTAAAACATTAAGACATCATTATTGTGAAGAGGTCCATCTGAATTTAAAGTGGGTTCAGGTGTTCAGGTATTGAGAGTTTAACAATGTGCTTTGTATGGAAAATAAAGCTGTGGCAAAGTTGGTCTTTATTCTTCCAAACCATAAAAAATCTGCCATTATACAATTTTTAATAAAAGGTCAGTTAGTTTCACCTGTTTCATCATGAATGATATTACACAGTCTTGTAAGAAGTAGAATTTTGAAGTAATTTTTCTAATTTGAAGTAGAAACTATAAAGAAGATGAAAAATTCAGAATGAGTTTTGGAAAACAGATTCTCTATTTGGGATTTGTTCCCTATATATGTTTGGACATAATCTTGAATTAATTATTTTGGCAAAAATTTCTACTACATATATTCTAGTGAAATCCATCTGGAAAACAAATAGCAATTCAAATGGCAACTATTGTGGCACACCAGCTAACAAGACTTTGAAACTAATTTTATAGGAAGAATATATGATCAACACAACAAAAACTCAAAAAGAGATCTTACTGGTTGTGGTTCCAGCCCTGAGATGGCAAGTGTAGATTGAACCCCTCATTCCAGTCCAGACCACTTTGTCAGCTGACCCCAGGCCACAGATACACAAACCAGCAAGGTACCAAAAACTTTCCTGATGGAGTTTGGGTACTTGGGAGATCTCAGCTTTGGTGTCTTTCTTTGTTTCTTTCTTTCTCTGCCTTTTCTTTAAGTCAATAAAATATGTCTAGTAATCCTGTCCTATAAGTTAATACAAATAGAGGTGGAAAAAATCATAAATAGCTTAATTAATGCAAAATAGGCAACCCCCAGCCTGGAAGAGAAAGCACACAGTAAATTGCCAGAGCACTCTGAGAAGGCTTTAACAACATTTCTATCAGTAGTCAATGGTCTCTTTCAGTTGTTTCTGTCAGAAGATGAATTTTTGCCATTCTAACTTTTCCCCTAGAAAAGAAAAAAGTCTCTTTGCTCCTAGTCTCATGCAGTTATCCAGGCTGATGTTCATTTTCAACAGCAGCTTCCTCTATGACTGTCATTATTGCTGCTTCAGGTTTTCACTACACTTGAGTGAAGTATCCTATTTTCTATTTTAGTTCTGCCTCTTCAGCACTGTTCCTACCTACACTTTTTAAACGCTGTATCCTCAAAGCTTTAACACACACGCAGCTTCAGATGACCATCTTGTACTCAACACAAAGTTCAAAGCTGAGATATGTTTCCAAAGTCCCTCTGGACGATGTTTGTCATCTATGAAAACACAGAGGAGACAAAGGATAGGGAACAAATGACAACTAAAATTGGAACAATAAGATATTCACAAAATGCAGCGATCCAAAATACATCTGCCACTCAGTCAGTCAGTCTCTGCATTTGTCCTCAATGCCCACAAGCAGAACAACCAAGAGTCCTTTCCTCTCTCCTACTGGAGGTGACTGCAGCTGTATGAGTCCTTCAGAATGTAACGCCAAGGTCTCTAGAATGCAAGTGACCCCACTCAAATGTATATACAGCTCAGCACAGCCACACAAAGAAGTAAAACACGTTTCACATACAACTGAAATCTTATATTGACTTTTCACAATTTTTATTGTGTCTTCAGTATGGTCCTTATAATACTCGTCTTAGAGAGCAAGCCTCCCAAAATTACTGAGTACTGATACTGCTCACTGCTTCCAACAAACCTCTGAATGAAACAGAGGCTTTAAAAGCAGTTCATAGCCTTAGCTACTTTCAATTACCTTCTGAACAACCACACAAGAATACAGAAATTAAATTCAGTTATTTCTATGCAGCTATACCGAAAATCTGCTTAAATGCAAGGAACACAAAAACATCAATGAAGCAGCTGAGACTATTTTTGCTTTGCCACAATGGAATAACTTGCTTGGAAGCTGAGAGTGAATTTGGATAGTCAAGCAATAATGAGAAACAAAGTAATCTTATTCTAGCCAGGATTGGAGATTTTGCCATATTGGATGGAGGGGAGAGAGGGGAATGGGAAAAGAAAAAATAACGAACCCAATTGTTCATATATAGTTTATGTACATTTAATATAAATGAACAAGACTCAAAGTTTGGTACTGGTCTATTAACCTCAGCTTTAAAGTTTTCAAATATAGTTAAATGAAACCAAATGCAGCTAAATGAATTCGAACTGATTTCTTATAAAACACTGAATTCTTTTGCTTTTTGTGGCTATCTGGTATTCACTTCCAATAGCTGAAGCCAAGAGAGCTCAAATCTGGAAAATTAGCTTTGCTGAAAATAGACAAGCAACTCTTCTCTAACATTTACACTAACATCTTCTGGAAAAAAAAATCCCGAAATCACAAAGCCAGCAATCTTCTGTACTCCATTTGAAAGGATGAATAAATGTCAGCAGCAGACATTTTCCTCATTCTGGCCAGCACTGGCTATCTTCATGAAAACACAAAATTGCTGGTAAATCACGTGGCTGTTTACCTGATCTCTTTCTCCTTCAAATTGCTACCTGGTCCTGACCCTCATCTCACTGTCTGTGCCATTTCCCAACAGCTTAGAATGAAGCTGATTGCAAAGTCAATGCCACAAGGTTTAAAACCAAACTACTCACTTGTTTTCTCATTAATCATTATTCAGAACTTATTTTTTACTCTTCTAGGAAGCAGCTTTCCTCCAGAAAACTCTTGTCTGGTCTTCCTAATATTTAGAAGGGGAGTTTTTAAGTCTGTTTAAATGTTTCTTAGCTTATAAAACAAGTATTGATTAAATACTTTTTATTACATATCTCTCAAACTGCACTTGGCCTTCCAAGAAGATCAATGAAAAAATGAACTAGATGTCACTCACATCAGTGAGAAAGCAAACATATGCAAGACTTCAAGTCTGTAAAGTATATGTGGAGACAGCCAGCTTGCAACTCACACTCTCATTCCATCCCCCATTATATTTAATCTTTTAGAAGGAGCATTCCTCTATCCAAATTAAACACACGACTTATCAGTTATCTCTCTGTGAACATCTGGCCGTCAACTCAAGCTGTGCATCACTAAAACAAAAATTTAAAACTTAGTCTCAGAGAAGTCCCTTCCACAAAATCGTCTTCAATTTTTCTAAAACCTTTAACAGCTGACCTTCACTGATAGGACTAATGAATTTCCTTCTATGTTTTTATAGGTAGGATACTCATGCCATCAGTTGTAGGTATGGCCTTTCCTAGCTATACTCTCAACCAAATGTTCCAAAATATTCCGTGTCAATTATGTCATGTCATCCTTTTCTGGCTTTGACAAACCTTTATGCTCAAAGCCATCTGAGTTTTTTCTCTATTACTTCACATGCTTCTCATCATGGCTAGGGAGTTACAGCTGTAAAAACACCTTTATCTATGTTTTGGCCTGCTATCACTTTCTCAATCTCCCACCAGAGATTCTCTCAGCAAATTGTCATGGGTTTTTTAACATTTTTATTTACCATAACTACAAAAATTGAGAGAACAGTTGTGCCAACTGAATGCTCAGACTGCTTATAATACTAGCCCATGGCCAGCTGTATGTGCTCTTCCACCTACAATTAATTATTATTTTGACTACATTTACATAGATCTGTGTCTTTTCAGAGCTCTATATTCAGTAGTCTTCCAGGAAAGGAGCTCTTTAGCAAAATCAGACAAATAATCAAATATTCTCTTTTTTTTTCTGCACTACGACCTTCTTGTGAATAAAATGAAGAAGGAAAAGCACCCAACTTTGGTTCTAAAATGTTTCAATTTTTCACCTACTGTCCTGCTCTTTTAATGGTTCCTCATTTTTCTCCATGACCTACTTCCTGAGTCAGTCTTCATTTTGGCTTCCAAAAGCTGGAATAGCATGTCAGTAATAATTATATAGATCACTCTGGAATAAGACAATATCTCCATATATGCCAGTGAATAAAGCAAAAAANTGTCCAAGTAAAAAAAAAAAAAAACCAACAAAAAAAACCCAATAAAAATGATGAAGCATTTACTTGTAGAGGTTTAATAGTCTGCTGATATGAGAGACTATATACACATAAACATTTTGACCTTGAAATCATCCCTTAAAAATTATTCTACTGACACCCATTACACTACAACTATGCTGAGCTGAATTAAATTACAAAATTTTAAAGACTATGCAGAAATCAAACTACTAAACTTTCCAGTAAGGAACACAACCTTCCTGGAAGACTTGAAAGCTCTAAAAAATCCCAGTAAAAAAACTTGTTTTCTTCCAAATTTTTGTTCAGTATCATACTCAACCATCTTTTCTAAGAAGATCGTCAAAATGAGGCCTTGTAGTAAAGCTGCTGAAAACTACAGATTCCAAAGGATCCTGGAACAGTAATCAGGTACAGAGAAATTTTATATTTTACATTCAAGTCTGAGCACCAATATAATATTCGTGAGAGGAAAAATTATGCATTGAAGCATTCAACATATTAAAGAAATTTAAAATATAATAAATGTTAATTTTCAGATATGCCTATTTATAGACTATTTTCTGCTGCTCGACTTTGTAACCTCAAAGCAGCTTCAAAACATGCTATATGATATATGGACACATTAATATATATTCCATATATAATACATACACATATTTTACTATGAAAACACATTTTAAAAACAAACAAACAAGAAATTCTGAATAGTAAATCTTAGTTTATATTCTTATTGCAAAACAGTCTTTCCAGGACAATACGTAATTTACAATCTAAGCAGACATTGCTCAGTGCCGAGGAACAACTGCTGCCATTGCCTAAATTCCTTTTCAGCACATCTTTTTGGTCTCATTACACCTTTACTGAAGATACTTTTCAAATTACTTGAATCTTCACATGCAATTATTAATTTGTGAAAATTGGTTTTTTTTCAAATACTGTCCTACCCAAGCACTCCACAAACCTTCTTTACTTTAAACAGATGAACACAGCACATCCATACACATGACCATTGCGTGGCAGAGCACCATTACACTGCACTTTGACTGGCAGAAAATTATCAAGTTTACTTTATTATAATATATTCATTATTACCTGAAACAAACCTCTTATGACCTGATGTTTTACAGAGTACCTATTTCTGTACATTCAAAACACACTCCCCCATTTTAATTTTGCTTGAGTCATGAGAGTTCTCAGGTGTGCACTGGATACTACAAGCACTTCCCTTTGGTACTCCGGAAATAAGGAAAGGAACGGGCCACTCACTTAAGGGTCAAACTTGGTGATCCTTGTGGATCCCTCCCAAATCAGAACATTCTGTGATTCTGAGTGCAGGGAAAGACATACAAAATAAAACTTAAACCGCACAAAAGACATCAACCTTACATCATCTGTTCAGCAATTTTAAAGCAGTACATAAATAAAATACTAATTGGAAGGATAAAGATCATTCTAGATTAAGATGCAAGACTAAAAATTGGGTAAAATTAAAGTCAGATATGTCGTGTGGCCCTCTCTAAATGGAAGGACAACACACTAGGGAAAGGAATATCATCATGATGACATATTATTGAAACTTATTTGTCCCTGAACTTAACCTAATTCCCTCTGTAGAAAACAAGATGTTAACTTACAGTGCTTTTTGAAATCGAGAACCTGAACAACTTAAGATTTGAAATTCCCTGAATATTACTGGAATAAGAACAGCATGAAATACAGAAAAGTTTGTTTTACTTGAGATATTTGCTCAAGAGCAGCCAAAATTGCTTAGTGTCCTACACTAAATTACTTTTCTACCCCAGAGAGAGGGTGTTCCCTCTAAACCAGAGATGATGATACAAGGATTTCAGAAACTATTGTTTGCATTTTACTGATCTTCAGATTGCTAGCAGACAGAATTTTCAAATAAAGCACTAGTAGTCTGAAAGCTCTAATATATTTAAATTAACCTGCTTTAAAAACACACAAGAAAAGAACCATTAAAATATTTAGGATTCTATTAAAGGTATAGTCTTTTTACTGCCTTTAGCACCAGGTTATCAAAGTGCTCTCAGTCGTCTATTGTGAACTAGAAGTAGTGTCTGTCACAACTGGTTCATTTCCTCTTTCCCTAAGGGGGAAATTAAGTATAAAATATCCAGCTTTGGTAAGGTTTCTTCTCTTTTATTATTTCAGTAAACACATATACATACTTCTATGTTTGTGTCACAGACAAAGCTATGTAAAAGAATTGTGTCTTGCACTTGAATTTCCAGAGGAAAGTGGCTCACACCACCCAAAACTATCCTGAGAAAGGCTGAGCAGACAAGCTTTATAAAGAACATAAAAAGTTCCATTGTGCATAAACTGTATTCATTACTATGATTTTCTACCTCAAAATTAAGATAATTTTTTAAAAGCAGCGCTAGCAGCTCATCACCTTCAAGTTAAAAAGTATGATCTCACATGGAAATCTTTATTCCCATTCTCACTTGTTCTGTCACCCCAGGTCACCCTCCGTCTTTCCTTTAGGGTCCCTTCAGGTACTGAAAAGGCTGCAATTAGGTCGCCAAAGCCTTCTCTTTTCCATGCCAAGGAATACCAATTCTCTCAGCCTTTCCCCACAGCAGAGCTGCTCCATCCCTCTGAGCACTTTTGAGCCCCTCTTCTGGGCTGGCTGCAGCAGGTCCCTGTCCTTGCTGTGCTGGGAGCCCAGAGCTGGATGCAGCCCTGCAGGTGGGGTCTCAGCAGAGCAGGGCAGAGGGGCAGAATCCCCTCCCTGCCCTGCTGCCCACGGGGCTCTGGGTGCAGCCCAGCACACAGGGGGTTCTGGGCTCCCAGCACACGGCCGGGCCATGTCCAGCCTCTCAGCCACCAGCACCCCCAAGTCCTTCTCCCAGGGCTGCTCTGGATCCGTTCATGCCCAGCCAGGTTTGGTACTGGGGGCTGCCCTGACCCAGGTGCAGAACCTTGGACTTGGTCTGTTAAATCTCAGGAGATTCCCATGGGCCACTTCTTGGGCTTGTCCAGGTCCCTCTGGATGGCATCGCATCCTTCAGGGGGGTCACCCACACCCCTCAGGTTGGTGTCATCTGCAAAACCTGCTGAGGGCCCACTCACAATCCCTTTGTCCATGTCATTAATGAAGATCTAAGAGTCATCTGAAGCAGGTCTGAGAGCAGGTTTCTCAGCAGCTTAACTAGGCATGTTCTGAACACTTCCAAGAATAGAGGTGCAATTATCAAGTACAAATATCACATCTATCAGAGTGTTCCTGTAAAGGGGCATCCACTTCCCCACAGATTTTGAAAGGTAGCTGTGATCACTGTGGTACTCTGTTTTGATTTCCTCCATAATGAACTCAAAGAGTTGGACTCAGTCATTTGTGTATCAACTTCTCACTGAGTAAGCACATTTCTATAACCAGTTTTGATTTAAAGTGAAATTTGAGATACTTCCATTCATTCCAAACTCTGACTTTGTAACTCATATCATATAATCTTAAACACTATTCCACCCTAACAGACACTCTAGAAGATGCTCGTATTTGGTTCAGAAAGTGCATCCTCCTAGATTTGTCTCTCCTTACTTCATCTTTTCCTACAAAACCTTCTCTTAAAATTTAGCTATCCTAAGCACAGAGCGCAATTACCATCTAGCTATCAAATCTTGCTATTAATCCCTGGTGATTATAAATAAAGACATGAAACTATCCTACGACAGAGGGTAAAAGGGAATAGAGATGGGAAAATTAAAAAAAAAAAAAAAGAAAAAAAAATAGAGACCAGAAGACAAACAAGATACTCCAGAAAACTTGCATCTCAGTGTCACCAAGATTTCAATGAATACTTCACCACGGGCCATTTTACCAGCAGCAGTGAAAATAAAAATCAGCCGGTTTTGCAATCAGCTTAGGTGCTCCTTTCATACAGCTCAAAGTAAACTTTATGTTGAGTTGAAGGCTGGAAGAGAGAGCCAGGGATGATTTTCCTTCTAAAAGCTGTTCACTTTTCTGCCTTGCATACACTAGACTGAGCCAGAGTTCTTTGCACTGGATGGCTCAAGATGTGGGGTTGAGTTCCAAGCACTTAACACGTGTTCATGTAACCACCCAGCACTCTTACTGCTAAATCTTCTCAGTAAGAGCCTTGCAATGTGAAAAGTGTCTGTCTCCTTGAAAAACCATTAGACAATTGCATTGCAAAGTCATGAAAAAGTACTTCCTCTAAAACTTATGAAGAAATCAGACACCTGCATGTGCAATGCAGTCTTAGAAGCAGAATGACAGGATTACAAGGTCAATGGCTTCCCTTTCTACAGATGTTATCTGGGCAGGATTCTGGCTCCCAGAGAGTGCAGAAAAAGGAATAAGGCAAAAAGAAACAAAAACCAGCAATAGGCAGCTAAGATTAATCAAGTGAAAAATAATTTTAAACAAAATATACAAGAATTATAAGAGATGAGAAGCACAGGGTAGCATAGGTGGGAATTTAGTTATTCCTTTAAAAAGGAATCTAATGTTACTCTGCCCCTGCAGTTCGACTGCACCACTATGAACTCCATGGGACTCTTGGACCCCCCTAACTTTTCCTTCACTCTTTGAATACACTTGTTAAAAATACACTTTTAATACAAACCTGATAGAGAAAATGGCAATTTATTCTGCATGTTAAGAGTAAGGGACCACTTGTACTGCTCTCCACCAGGAGAAAACACAACATATGACAAGGAAAAAACCTACTTAATATTTGTACATTAAGCAGATCTAATCTTGTTTGGAGTCTTCAAGACACCATAATGATGAAATAAGAACAAATTCTGGACACCAGTTATTATTTCCATATGATTACTGAGCAATTTATTACTGCAGATAGACATCTGACACTGTCTGCCACAACTGAATCTCACTTCTATTACCACTTCACATGTCATTCATTACATTCTATGTAAGAGCTTAAGCTCGAGAAAACCTAATTAATTTAATATGCATAAAATGCCCCACAGACTCCCCTGATGTTCTGTTCATGCAATTCCATTTCTACTGGGCTGATTGTTCAACAAACAGGCAATAGTTAACACAGGTATATGTCAAGACTCAAGGTGGACTAAACTCACTGCACCAAAGATAATGTCTAAAAAAGGAAAGGAGGCAGAATTAGCACAGATGTTTTTGCAGCAATAATTAGTGGTCATCTCTAAGCCAGAGTCCAGAGGAGGCCACCAAGTTAACTGGTCAAATAGACCAAAAAAAAAAAAAAAAAGGTGAGAAAATTTGGATTGTTCAGCTTGGAAAAGACAAGGCTTTGAGGTGATCTAATTGCATCCTTTTAGCACCTGAAGGGAGTCTACAGAAAAGATAGAGAGAGACTACTTACAGGAGCCTGGTGGGACAGGACAAGGGGAATGGATTCAAACTAACAGGGAATAGGTTTAGATCAGAGATTAGGAAACAATTCTTTCCTGTGAGGATGGTGATGCCCTGGCACAGGTTGCCCAGAGAAGCTGCGGCTCCCCCATCCCTGGGAGTGTTCAAGGCCAGGTTGGATGGAGCTCTGAGCAACCTACCCCTACCCATGCCAGGGGTTGGAACTAAATGATATTTATGTTCCCTTCCAATCCAGGCCATTCTATGATTCTGTGAAATGATGATAGGAAGTGCCACATGAAACACTGCAAAAAGTGTAAAATCTCCAGCTGTGAGGAATTATTCTGGGAACAAGGCTTGTATGTGATTATCAATCTATTCCAGGAGTGTGGGCACACTGGCAGGACCACAGTGCACATATTGCATATCTGTCTTTTCTACCTATGAAGTTTGCCTTATCTTCTTTCCTACATTTCTCTACCCTTGACTAATTTCCAATTCAGCAGGTCATTCTGTATCACTGAATATTTAGTTTCTTTCACAATCAGCAACCAAATGCTAATATTCCACATAAATATATCTATATCTGTCTCTGTTTCTACACACACACACCATTCACTGAGGTGCAGAGGATGTAATCCTGACAGAACTGCTCCCAACTAAAGGGATATAACACTCTTTTCCCCACCAGATGGCAGTAATTTCAACTTAATATAACCCCGACTGGTCACCACAGGCACAACAAACAATAGCACATTTTATATATGGGATTTTCCTTGAAAAGTAATGTTGATTTTTTGAACATGTACTGTAGAGTCACTCCAGTTTCTTCCTATTTAATTGCAAAGTGTTCTACTAAAAGCTAAGCTCAACTTTGGTCAGTATATCCTACAAGGGTTTTTTTTTTAATCACATATTTTTCCAGGCTTTTTTTTTTTTCAGTATGCTGTATTTTTGTCAAATTGGAGAAGTACAGGTATTATTTCCAATCGTTGTCTTGTTCAAGAATAATTTCCAAACACAAATATCTGGGTAACTTTCAACTGCAAAATAAACAAACTTTTACAATATATGTTAATGAATAAAAAGACTAAAGTACTCCAAAGAAGAAGGGGAAATGATAAATACCTTATGCATAATTTTTTGACAAAAGTATTCACTGTGCAGATTTCTTGGCTTATAAAAGTGCAAGGTAATATCTACACGAAAAATATTGCAGCCAGAACATACTATTTTACACACCAGCTAAATTGCCTTTAGTGCGGGAGCTGACAATTTCTTCTACAGCAAAATGAGGAAAGTTTTTGTCAACATAGTCCAGGCACCATAAAAATAATGTAATTTGGTGGATGGGGACTCCTGTGTATCCAGCTCTAGGAGCAACTCATCCATTTATTCTAACCAAAAGATCATTGTTCCCTATTTATTTCTTTTTCTAATTTTCCAGTAGAAAAAGTCCTATATTACAAAAAGAGAACTTCCCTCCCATTCTGGTAATATTAGCGTGCAGACAGATTAACTGGGTTTATATTCAGCTCTATTGTGACTGCAAAGATAATACCAAAAGTGCACATTCTTATTAATAAAACACACTCATTTTCCAATAAATTTATGATCAAATATGCAGTCTGTTTGGACAGCTGGCTTCCACCATCCTACAAGCATGGATTCAGATCCCTTTTTTTTCTTCCAATGTCTTTTTTATTTCTAGCAGAAAGTAGAGCAAAATTTCCTCTAGATATACAAAGCAGGTACAATAATAGAAAGAAAAGATCATAAAAATAATACAAAGAGTGATATGACTACATTCTACTAACTAAATATTAAGCAGCCAATTATACTTGTCCTTCATACTCATGGGCACAATATTCCTGAATATTTTACTTTTAATACCAAAATGCAAATCCCATTTACATGGATGTGTACAGCAGTATCCCAAATCAGTGAAGTTTGAATGGAAGATGTTCTCAAGATATATTTTAGTTCAAAAGACCAGTTCATAAACTTTTCATTATGGCCTGATATTCTTCTGAGATTATATATCCACATCAGCTGGAAGGATGAGCAGACTTCACCATAAAAATAAGTAATTCTTACATCATTTCCTTTTCCTGAAGGAAGAGGAATAGTAAAGGTATCAAGTAATGTTTAGCATGAACCTAACCAAAATGATTTGAAGTGGAGAATGCAAACCTTTGTGAGTAACCATGGACTCAAAATCCACCCTTGGATTGAAAGGAGAAACTGAATGAGTCATTGTTGAAGGGGACAGAGTAAACACAGAGAAAACACAGGCATTCATCATTTACCATTAAGCGCCAGTGTAGAAAGTTTAGCACAACCGTGTGATGTTCAAAGGGACAGTGAGGCAGAAGTGCTTCACTCCTGCTTTTTCCTCCAACTGCAGGATCAGTAGTTATCCTACAGCAACATTTGGAGAATTCTGTGTGTTTTGAAAAGGATATGGGAAAAACAGAGGTGAAGGAAAAGACCCAAATACTGAATACTGGAGAACATGTGTTACAGTGAAAGTCTTAAGAGATCTCAGATCTATTTTAGCTGACTTGAACAAATATGTAACAGTCATTATAGGAAAATAAATACCACCTATAACTGCCAGCAGAAAACAATGGAACAATGGCTCCAAGCTGAAGCTGGTCAGCCTGATTTAAATCGGGCAAAAGGCACAAATTTTGATAATTAATTTCATGAAAGAATCACTTTTGCTATGAAGATAAAGAGTGGATTAAATATAAATAATTTCCTGCTTCAAAGAAAAATGCAAGGGAGTAACAGCACAAAAACCAAAAACTTAAGAGTTTAAACTACATGGTCCAATGGCCCATTCTGATCTGAAACTCAGTCCTGTGCTGTGAGGAGAAGCACCATGTCTGAGCTCCTCAGGAGCCATTTGAAACACGTCCTCTCACTGTCCTGGGAAAGCTGCCGTGGGATGGAGAGCAGCTGCACCGCCCTCAGCTTCATTTGCCAGGGGCTGGCCATGGTGACTGCGACACAAATTTTAAGGAGTGGTCTCAGGGCTTACCTGCAGCTTGTGGAGCAGCAAACGCAGTCCTGCTGTGAGACAGAATGGCAGCTGCACACCTAGAAGAAACACAGCACATGAGAACAGGGATACAGGACTCCTGCAATAAACTAGCTGAGTTTCCTCTGGTATTTCAAAAGGAAGCCTGTTTCAAAGAAAGACAGTGTTATGTCCATTAACTACACAATAAAAAGGACAAAAAAGAGGAAGTTTTTTTTGTTTGTTTGGGTTTTGTTAAATTTTTTTACAAGACCTGATGAACCTCAACATACTAACAAATTTAAGGGAATTGTCATGTACCAGTAGATGGAATAACAAAGTAACATGGTACATCTTCTGTCTTGCTGGCCCTACAACCTTTCAGCACATCAAACTGGGAGCACTCTCTTGCTGGATGAACATTTAGTTGTGTGCTGAGCTTTGCATGCCAATAAATTCACAATTTTATTACTTCTATAAAGTAACTAACTCAATTTCTTGGACTGAATTTTAGCACCTGAAAATTCTTTTTTCTCTTTGTGGATTGTTAGGAAACATATAGAATGAATTAATGCACAAAACCTATATTTTTTCTCATTTTCACAGTAAACACAAAGTTGTGTTTAGCAGAATACATAGGGAAAGTATTAATCTATAATCACGTGTCTAGTGCAATAAATACAATACTAAGGGAAAACACATGTGGCAGAACCACTATGCTGGCAAAAGATATTTAGCTTACACAGTAAGAAATCCTCTGAGCTGTTTGTAATCAACAGATCATATTTAGTGCCTTCCTTTCATTAACACGGAGTTTTTCACAAAGTGGGATAAGTTAGAAAATTGTTGTTACACTCAGAGAAAGCACAGAATTTTTAAATGAGGAACCCTTCAGTTTCTGAGAGCTCAATTAGTATTAATTACAAGTTTAAAGAAGCACCACAACATTGATAGTATAGGCATATCTACAGCATAATTACTGTCACTTCAATAAGTGTGGTCATGCATACACATGCCCTTCCAGGATCAAAGTGATGGCAGATCCAGTCCCAGCTCCTGCTATCAGAGGCCACTGTGTTTCACATTCCCTTTCATAAATGTATCATTTTCCACCTTGCAAACGGTCAGACGTCTGTGGAAAAACAAAACCTGACTATGTTATTGGGAGTTGCCTCCAGAACACTACTGCTTTGATGGCCAGAAATAGTCAAACTTCCACTCTGATTTTCTGCCAATTATTTCTGTCCCAGCACTGTTCTTCAGATTAGATTGCTCTCCTTCACTCACAATTGTCCTGTTCCCACTGTGTACCTTTTCTCCTGGCCTTTATTTTAGTGAAGAGAAATAAAGCTGTTAGCATCCTTATAATAACCTTTCTCTTCCCACTATTTTTTTTTAGTCCCATTTCTTTCTCTGTTTGCTACATCTAATTTCATGCTTCCTACACCTGGGCACTCCGAATGCTTGGCAGTACTCCTGGGGAGGTTGCTGTGGTGCCCACGTGGAAGAACTACTAATTTTATTTCATTTTCTGAAAGGTCCAACTTGATACTATTTTAAACTGCATAAAACTTGCTCATGGACATATCAGATCACTGGAATTGCAGTTATTTTGGATGGAATTCCTCTTACCTAGTTTTAAGCAGCATCTCTGAGCTCGTCACTGCAGGTCCTTTAGAATCAGAGAGACACTTCACAGCATGATTCATCTGATTTATTTTTAGAGATTCTGACTGGAGGAGATCTGTTGTGCCCTAGAAATACTCTTCACCGACCATGCCTAAACAAATACCTCAGCTGGAGAGAGAGCTAGACTGAATCAGCTGAAATTTTTGTGGTTTATTAATACAGTCAGCGCCTTCATTTCCTTTAAAAAATCCTGAGATGGCAGATAATAGCAGAAGCAATCATAACCATGTACATAACTAGGTTTTCAGACTTTATCCTGTTTCCCTTTCTCACAGTCTCTCAGTTGTGAAGTTTTCTCTGGTTTATTCATTGATGGTACGTTTGAATCACATATTGAAAAATCGCTCTTCAGGTACACTTTTAAAACCCACAGTAACTAAAGGTAGCAAAATTTCCCCTCAGAAATCAAGTGTTTATGTAATGATTTGACAGAATTACAGTTCGACAATTTTTGACTAGCACATGAGAAAGAGGAACAGATATTTAAAAATATGATGAATTTTGATCAATCATAAATGAAAGGATGTAGACTTGGGGAAATTGGCAGGATGCTTTTTGTCATCTCTACTGAGTCTCATTAACAACATCTGCTAAGCAAAAAGCTTGAAATATTTGAATAGAAAAATATAAACTTAAAAAAAAAACAAACCACATCAAAACCCAGACAACCAAAAACTAAAACTAAAACAAACAAGCACAAATATGTATTTCTATCATCTTCTGCAATGAAATGATTACAGTATCTTTCTGCACAAAGAACAGACTAAAATCAGAAGGAATTTGATAGTTTTCCTCACCTCCAGAGGCAAATCCAAATCGAGGTAGTTACTGTACTAGATGATCTCACAGTGGATTATTATTTAAAAATTGACTACTGTTGAATCTTAAGAATTTACATGAAATCCTCAAATATAAGTTATAAGAGAGAAAAAAATGTAACCACTATATCACTTTTACTTTGCTTTGTGAAGGAAGTGCTTGTACAGATAAATAGATTTTAAAGATAAAGAGGTTTTGCAGCAAGTAGCAGGCTGGACTGAATATCTCAGGAGTTTCACTTGTCCAATACAACTCAAGAAAGTTTTCTTCACATCTTAATAATCCTGAATCCTGCTTACATACAAGCATTTGAACAATTTTTCATGTGACACAAGTGCTACGAAAAAAGTCTTTACGAAAGGGGGTAGCTAAGGAAATTTTCATGAAAATAACTGTCAGCCTAATTACAGAATATTTGGAAGATGCCAGAACAAGCACAAACAATTAACAGGAAAGTTATTCACCAAAGCAGAAGTTATTATGAGCACTTCTTATCCTACATGATGGTCAGAAGCCAAAAATCAGAATAACTCTCAAAAGGGAAAATACTGAAGAAATTCACTCCTTCAACCACAATTCCAAAATGATTAAATTCCAGAGTGTTCAGGCTCATGGACAAATTAATGCACAAGATGTCCATAAACAGATACTGAAGTTTACAGGTAGGGTGTCCCCTCTAGCATGACACATCCAAAAATGATGGATACCAAGGGACTATGAGGGAAATGGATTACCATTCAGACCCAAAATCCCAGTCAGAGAATGTTCAAAGGGATGTCGTTTCACAGAAATATGAAAGATTTTTTTTCAGAATGTAATTTCTGATACTTTTTTTGATGTCAACCATCATGCCCCTCATTAACAAAAAATCATCAGATTTTTCTTTCTTGATGAAAATTCTATTTTCTTAGGCCAGAACTCTTATAAACATATCCTTGACATTATTAAGCATATACACTGATCTTTCCAAAGTTTCTCTTTTCTGAAATGACTGGTCTCATTTTGCAGTCTGCTATGTATTCTTTCACATACTGCTAAACACAAACTTTTGATCCTTGCTCCAGTTTGAAAAGTACCCTACTCCCAAGCGTAACCATATTACAAGATTTCTTCACAAGTAATTCTTGCCAGTAATGTATAACTTCCAGAGCTCTTCAATACACACAAGGCAAATTTCCACCTCTGATTCTGAAATAGGGTGCAATAATTCTACCAAACACATATCTTTGGCATATAATAAAAAAACACCGTTTTTCTTCCTGAAAACTCCCTCTTTCATGATTAACTATTTAGGGAAAGGAAAAATCAAATAAGAAAAGAAAATTAAAAAAGGAAGAGGCAAATTCTGAGAAAAAGGCATTTTAAAAAAGAATTGTTGTTATGGCCTTCTGAAAATAGAGAGGCAAAAGTGACTATGTTTTCTACTAGTTTCCCATTGCTCTCTGCTGTAGGATAACACATCTTCTTGCAGATCAGAAAACAAAACTAATTCTGGGCTGCATTAAAAGAATCATGGCCAGCAGATGACTCTTGCCTTGTACTCCACTCTCATGAGACACTTCCTGGAGTTTTGTGTCCAGCTCTGGGGCTCCCAGGCAATACAGACGTGGATTTGCTGGAGAGAGCCCAGAAGAGGCCACAAAAATGATCAGAGGGCTGGAGCAACTCTCCTATGAAGACAAGATGAGCTAGTTGCAATTGTCAGACCTGGAAGTGAGAAGGCTTGGGGGAAACCTTTCTGGGACCCCTCAGTACTTGAGGAGTTTTAGAAAGCTGGAAGTGACTTTTTACAAGGGTTTGTAACAATAAGACAAAGGGAATGAATTTAAGCTAAAAGAAAGCACGTATAGGTTAGATACTAGGAAGGAATTCCTCACTCTGAGAGTGGTGAGACACTGGCACAGGTTGCCCAGAGAAGCTGTAGCTGCTCCCTCCCTGACAACGTCCAAGGCCAGGTTGGATGGGACCCTGGGCAAGGCAGCCTAGTGGAAGGTGTCCCTGCTCATGGCAGGGGGTTGGAACAAGATCATCTTGACCCCGAGATGAGCTCAGCTGGTCAGAACCTGCTGTTAATAATGCCAAGGCTGTGAGTTTGATCCCTGTATGGACCATTCACTTTAGGGGCAGACTTGGTGATCCTTGTGGGTCCCATCCAACTCAGAATATTCTGTAAGTCTGTGATCTTTCATGTCCCCTCAACCAAAACTATTCTGTGATTTATGGCTGTTTGGCATCACCAGTTCTTTGCAATAAATATTTTTGCCTTGAGATCATAGCGCTTGTGGTTGTGATTTTAACTGAACCAGGTTCTGCTCAAGAACAAAGCTGTTATCGGTGTTGTTCTGCATGTCTCTGTTAAGAAGCTACCAGAAATATCAGGTTATTTTGGACCAACGTTATTTCCATCAGGTTAAAGATTCCCTTTCTGCAAACAGGATGCAAGCATTAAAGGGACTTCTACTTATCAATAACAGAGGTTCAGAAAATGACAGCCCTGAAAAGAATCTCATACACTTGAGATGCTCCTGGAATCGACTAACTTCCATTTCAAAACATCACAGAACTAAGACAGTGAGTGAGAAAATGGGACTTTCTGATCATTTGAGAGTTCATCTTGCATCTGTTATTTATACTGAATGCATTGGAATGAGACTTGAATAAGGGGCAACAGTTTAATTAGACTTTTCTAAGACTTTTTGTGGTGGGGATTATAGACCAAGAAGAATATTCAAGAGCCAGACAGACTTAATTTGTTTTGTACCTTAAATCAAAGCGGATGCAGTTAGTCATTCCCAAGTTCATAACAAAGTAAATTCATGTGCAGTACCAAAAGCAAATAACTTTGGCTGACTTCAGGGGTCTTGGTTTTAAGGAGGAAAGGCTAGAGGCTTTCACATCCTACCAAAATTCAAACATCACAGTTTCAAGCTTTGATGACTCTTTGCTCCATAGGCTTCTCCAAGTCCTTGCTCTTAGCAAATCCACAGTTAGGTTTGAATATTCTGTGTCATTAAGGTAATGTAGAAAAGGATTACCTGAAAAATAAGATCAAAGGAATTTTTGGTGGGGATTAACCTGGCAGCACTTTTAGAAACATTAGGTTAAAAAAGAGCCTTTTCCTTAAATTTCAGTCAACTGTATTTCATCTTGTATCACCTGGGGTAAAACCTGGAGTTTCATCTAGTCTTTGCCACCTTTGTTTTATCCAGTAGGATGTGGAACATGATAAACTGCTGTCCTTGAAATGATGATTTACAACATTGTTGCACATCATAAAAAAGTGCAGCATCAAAATTGCTTAAAGCCAGAGGGCAAATTGCTTAAAGATGCTCCACTGAGCAAGAAGATCCAGGCCTTTTTGTCCTGGTTTGGCATACTATGACAGAGCTGACTTTTTTTTTTTTTAATTCAAGTGAGCAATTCAGTCTAAAATTCCTGTAAAATAAACTGGTGACACAGCAAACCTTGCCTAGAGCAAACCATGAAAAATCTTTGTCTACGTCTCTTGTGGAAAAAAGAAAAAAAATTGTTACAAAGATAACAGAGGAATGAATTGCACTGTTTATGAAAGAAATTGTGCCTGTTAATCCTTTGCAAACCACAGAACTTCCCAACATCCAGGAGGCATCTTCTGTATTAAAAATACCCCAACCAACAAACCCTCTTTCTCCCTGTTTTTTACCTTGGTTCAGAGAAGCTGAATTGGCTTCTATAACACAATGGATGTTACAAAACTGTGGTGCTTCTTGAGGCACTTTAAGGTATTTAAGAAGGGGAATAAGATGTTTAGATTATTTACTCCTTCATTTAAATGAATGCCCCAGAAGGGAGAAGAAAAATCTCTGGCTCTTGGTCACCACAGACCAAAATGGAGTAAAGGGCCTTAAAGTGGCAGCCTGAACTTTAGCTTGAATGAACCAGGTGCAAAGTTGGCACATGGCTCAAGCACTTGCCCAGAGGTTTTTCACAACCTCAGTGTCAACAACAGTAGAGGGACAGGACCATGTGTGCTTTGGGGCAAGACAACAACACACAGTAAAAACCACCCTACAACAACACCAATGGAAAGAAAACAATGGTTTTACAATCATGTTTTCATTGCTCATGGAGATGCAACTTTTCCCTTCAACATCAAGTCTTACACATCTTTCATTGCAGTTCTCTATCCTCAGCTCCTTACAAGAGAACATGAATTATTTTAAGAAATGACATGGATATAATTAAGATCAGATCCTCCCCTTGGTAAACTGTGCAGACTGCTGTGAATCTAAAAAAATATTTTCTTATCAATTACATTAAAATGGCCAAGAAGAATGCTTTCCACTTAAAAAAAATCTTCCTTCCAGTAGCATATACCTTTCTTAAAAAAAAAAGTGTGAACTGAATGTTTTATTAGCATGAATACCAAATACAACAGCAGTGTCTTTTGTGCTCTTTGTGCCATACATATCCTAGATTATTTAATCTTTTAATTTATCATTGCAAGGTATAAGAGTTGAGAGAATTTCACATAGCCTAAATAAATCTGTAGACACGATATTTCCACACAGTGTATGAATTTGTAAAGTGCAGTGAGTATATGAAAATATTTGCCAATCATTGTCATTAACATGCACCTGTAGTTCAGCAGGAATATCAAAATGTCTTATTACATCCAACAGCCTATACAAAAGACCAGCAAGAAGATTCATCTCAAACTAATGGGACTAGTTAATGGACATTCTGGAGAAAAGGTATCGCTTGCAATCATTCAATGTCCAGCTGAGAACTCAATTCATATGCAGAGTATAAATTGTCCAGAATTATTCCATGTAATCCAGATTGTGACTGTTTTAAGATAATGGGCTTCCTACTTTTTACTTTTAACATTTAATTGCTTATATTGCATATTTATATGTTCTTTTACATATTCTTCCACATGTTTATATATTTTCCTATGCATTTTTTGGGGTTATCTTCTTGGATAATTTTGGCCCATAAATGGGCAGGGTAGGCCAAAAACTTTTTTTTTAAAAAGCCTGTTGTTATTTGAGGGTAACTTACAATTAGTTCACATATATCCTTTCATTTCAAATACACAGTCCTCAGTTTGAAGTGAAACCGTCCTAAAGATGAACAAAAGTTCAGAATACACCCTGAGAAAATACTGCACTTGATACACTCATAAATATTATATATATTTACAGCATAGCAATAAATATTCTACCAAGTACCACAGGTCCCTACAGTTATTAAAGAGCAGGAAAAAATACAGATAGAAATTATGTGAGTAGTTATTAGTGTTTCTGGAACCAGACATTTCCCTCCCACTGTCGTCCCCACCGTCCCCAATTTTAACAAGAATAGTTGGAACAAAATTAATCTCATACTGATAATAAGATGAAAAATGCTACATCTTGTAATAATACAGACCATCATATAGTGTGTAAAAGAAGCTACTAAAGCAAACTCTAACAGTAAAATTCTAAGAAAACAGTAAGCCATCAAAATTTGCAAACAACCAGAAACAGTTAAAATGTCACAGAACACACGTAATAAACACAATTCAAAAACCAGGCACACCCTATGCCAAGTCAAATACATTGCACGTTTTAATTTTTCAGGAGGAAATGTTAACACATAGCAGCTAAAGGAATAACAAAGCAGAAAGAAACAAAGTGCAAACATAATGATTCTCAAAGGTTAATGGTTATACCACAGGCTCATAGTCACTGATCACATTTTTACTACCTATGCCTGCAGATAATTCTCTTTTCTTTTTCCCCTGAAGACGGCAGGACTATTATGTGTTGATTTTGTTGCAATTTTAGTTGTCCTTTCTAGAAGTGCAAATCTTGAAAATTAGCAAAAGGAAGAAAAAGAACTGGTAAAATATTGGAACAAAAAAGTTATTGCAGAGAAACAGAAATTCATTACTTTCATACTCTGTCAAACTAACAGTAATATGCACTTGGAAAGAAAAGCAAAATCTTATTTTAAATGGCATTTGCTAAAGCTATGCTAACAAAAGGATTTGTGGCCCTGTCACGAAAAAACATTGACCCTTGACCTTTTTTCACTTTAGAGAAGGAGAATAGCCAGAATCTTGTGTATCAAACAAATGTTTGTTTTGTATAAACCTTCTCCCAATTTTCTTAGTTTGCTGCAAAAGCGGAGGGAGGAAAAAAAAAAGGAAAAAGAGGACAATAAAAAAAGAAAATAAGAAACTGCACCGAACGAAAGGCTCAATTCAGAAACAGTGCAAGGCTGCTTCTAAACAGTCATGTGACTTTTTTTTTGCTAACAGCCATGTGCTCATGTATCATTTTACTCTGAAATAACTCTGCGGATTTCAGCTCAACCTGCCTTTGCTTATAATGCATGACATAGCCTGTGAGGGAGCCTGAGAACTGTCCCTCTTCAAAAGCAAGGTTCCCATGCTTGGCCTGTAACCATGGAAGCAGATGCCTTTTTTTGCTTACCCCTGCTTACCTCTTTGCAGCCACGAGCTGCTCCCTATTGTTAAAAGGGGTACGCCTTGATTTTTCTTCGTCGTGACTGAACTTGCCTCTTCTTCAAAGGGCACGATGCTGCAGGTCATTGGTCTAGACTGTTTGCACGGTCCAGAGAACAGCCTTGATGTAACCCTTGCTCCGTCTGTGCCACACCACCAGCCGTGCGACTGCAGACTGTAGGGGGACATCGGAGATCTGTATTTGAAAAGAAGTCCGTCCGATTTTGCCATTGTGCCTTTTCAGTCATCGATCGAATGAATATCGAACCTTCTGTCGTTGCATGTGTGAAATAGATAGCTTAGCAAGCACTTTTGTGCCCAAACCTGTGCAGTGGGCCAAACTCTCTTCCTTTATTCACAAGTATTATTGGTTTTTTGTAGTACAGTCATCTCTTAGCAACTTTAATAACAGTGTTTTAATGTTAGACCAGCCTCACAGCAGAATCTCTTTGTTTTAACCTGCTTGATTTAGCACTTATTTTTTTTTTTAAGGTGCTCTCTCTTTTAATCACTCCCAGTTGAACATCAGCCCTCTTAAAGTGCAAGGGAGGCTGATTTGGAATCGGTATGAACAGCCCAGAATCGTGAGGGGTTTCCAAACGAGATACCGACTGGAGGTTTGCTGCCATAAGGCTTTAAAAATAACACAGGAGAAAAACAAATGTGAACTTGGAAAGCTTCCAAAATTGATTCAAAAAGTAAAAAATAAAAAAAAAACTTGCTCGTTTGTTAAATACAATAAAGTAGATAGCCTTAAAGTAAAGGCAGATATTCTAACAGATAATCCCACCTGACTGTGGTGACTAGAACCCTAAAACAGTTTACATTTTTTTTCCCTTGATACAGAAAGACAAATAATTTGGAAAATTAACATTTGATAACATGGGATTTTGCTCTTTTTTTCCAGTGCAAAAAAAATTTTGATACTCACTGGTCAACTTTTCTTTTTTTTAATACTTATTTTATTTTAAAGATGAAACAGTGAAATGACCACACGACTGAAAGAAATTATGAAAATCATGCTAAACCACTGAGAAAATGTAGCTGAAATGTTCACTCAGAGTTCAACAGAACTACAGGAATTTCAGGGAGGAGAGAAGAAAAAGATTCTCTAACACCTTCGAATCAAAAAAAATCCCAAACAGAATTGTAACTAACGTGGAAAATTATGTCAGTCGGTAAGCAAGTTTTTACTCTTCTTTTAATGGAATGGCAAAATCTCTGATCACTGCTTGTCAAGAAACCAATAATCTAGTGAAAGACATCAGCACCTACTCCCTGTACAATATGCCAGCCTCTACTCTGTTCTGACAAAATTTGGATTGCATCAAAAAGGGTTTATATATTCTTCAGGGTGCTGCTAACCCAGCACTGTCTGTATATGACATCAGTATATATATTTTTGAGATACCACTATCTCATACTTCAAGGCATACCTATTTTCTCTAATTGCCGCAGGCAAAGGGGAGGTGCACTAAAGAATAAAGAAGGTTATTGTGACAGATGAAACATAATTCACAATGAGTACTCTTTTCATCCAGCCTTAAGTAGCAGAGGATTACTCCAAGCTGAATTTTAGGGGAGTATGTATGATGTGATCTAATAATATGAGAACAGGCCACAAGCTGAAAGGCAATACAAACCAGCTATGCTTTTGCTGATTGTTTGTGGGGTTTTGTTGTTGGGGTTCCCCCCCCCCACATCCTTTCTCTTTTCTGGAAATAGAAGAAATATTAACATGAAGAGGGTCTGAAGAAGCATGGGGAAAAGTAAGAAATGCCGAGAAATAAAAGTTGGGATTTTTCTGGAATGGATATTAACAAATGCTTATTCTATATTTCTGCTTCATGACACTTTAATGAAATAAGATCATGCCTTTTCTTCAGTAATTATGCGCTGAGAAAGTAGGTAAACTAATTTTGATACACTTACTGAACTTGTCTTGCTTCCGGGAAATTCATACTTGAGCCTTCTAAAAATTCTGTGTGATGTCAAGTTTAGATGTAGATAACTGATAGTAAAATAACTTTCTGCTGTGTGTACATTGCTTTTCTGAGTCACTAAAGTAAATGAGTAAGCTTGCATGAGTATTTTATGTTTGTTTCCTTACAGCGTGCTTTGGAAAATAAGTGCTTAGCACAAAGTACTGTATTGCATTCTGAAAGGCTTAATCTTTTTCTAGTTTCAGTTTTCATAAAACAACTCTTTTTGTATGAGCTAAAATTGTATTCAGAATGCCTCGACTTTTTAGCTAGTTAACTGCAAAAAATGCTAAGGTGCCTTGCAAAAAAGAAACAAACAATCTCCTATTTTGTCTATAGAAATGTTCATTTAGATTAATTACTTTTTTAAGTAATAGGTAACTTTTAAAAATCTATTTTAATGTAATTTTATTAAAGTATTCATTGATCTTCTCCAAGAACATTTCTATAAACTTTGTATAATTTAATATGAAAAAACCTCTATTTTTAGATATGGACTCTCAATGCATTCTTAGATTGTTCATCTTTTCTGAAAAATCACAGAAAAAAACCTCACCCAACTATGAGTTAAATTTAATTTTCATATATTTTGGATTTTTTAATTACACAAAATCTGCTTAGGACCAGAGCTAATAAAACTGTGCTTCTAATTGAAAATGAATTACTATTAGGGGTTAGTTTATATCTTTGAGGTTTTGGATTGAAATACAAACTAAAGATTAATTGGAACAGACTTTCTGTTATTCAGTTTTGCTACATGTCAGACCACCAAAGATGATTTACCAACTTAAAATCTAATGTTCTATAAAAAAAACAGCAAGGAAAATTCATAGAAACAAGCATATTAAATTATTATATTTTATAAACCAGAAGAGTGCTGTTTAGTCTTTCTAGAGGCTGCTACTGAACTATTCTCTCACATAATACAACTCCATGTCATCCTTAAAAGCAAACATAAAACCAATCTAAGAATTTCACAAACACCATAAGCAATTAGGTGGATTTTGGTGAATAAATGTATGCATTAAGAACACAGCTATACTACTAGATTTTAAAGAAAGAATGAGCAGTCAGAAAATCTATAAAATGCAGTAAGAAAGCTGCTATCTTGAAAGCATACATTTTAATATTTTAGTTCGCGAGGGGAGCGGCAGCCAAAAGACCATTCTAACCACCTGACAAACAGCAACAAACAACAGCTCTCGAGTCAAAATATTTATTAGGGTGTCATGTCAATGTACAGGCTAGCATATGTGCCAAGGAGAAATTATTCTATTATCTTCAGCTGAGTGAACCAGCAACAATGAATGTACAGATTTGTAAATATACATGGAACTGAGAGTGTTCTTTCAAATCATACATCCATTTAATGTTCATCGATCATTTTAAAAATGTATCAAAAACGTGAAGTACAAGTGACATTAATTCCTGTGACAATTTTTATCCAAATGTTATTGTTGCCCTGTCACTTTGCACTTGCAATCCACAGTAAAGTTTCTTAGTAAGAAATATATACTTTATAATTTGTTTCAGGAATCAAGTGACATTTTAGCTACACTGAATGACATTCATTTAAGCAGTATTTATCCTATTAATAAACTTTCAAAAAATGTATATTTTAGAGGCATTCATATCGGTAGACTTGTTTTGTTCTTTTCAAAATTAGTTTGAAGTATAATTTATTATTGACATGGCACATAAAACTTTCAGCAAAACTGCAGATGAAGGTTGTCTTTGGAAAAGTAGGAGAAAGAGAGCACAACAGATGATGCCTGTGTGCAACAAAAGAATCTCTCCAGATGAATAATGTTTTAATACTGAAACAAACTACAAGCAGTCATATCATTTACAAATCCATAAATATATAATATTACACATTATTTTAATTCTTTTCTGCAAAACATACATCACGTGGAATGAATATATACCAAATTCACCAAATAGTTTTTAATTGCCAGTGCTGAGATTTTTTTAAAAGAGAAGAGGGAGGGGAAAAGGGCTCTTCCCTCCCCTGCACACAGCTTTGATTTTAAGCAAATCTAAGTGATCAGGTACAGTTGCCTCATCTGTTAGTCTATAAAGCTTTAAAAACCTTCATCTGAAATTAAGATTTGTAATATTTTGGAAGCAAAAAAGAATACAGCAACTCAGGAGACAACACTAGGAATGTAAGAAACCACAGTCTTTGATTCTATACGACAAGCTGGATAGGAGTCAAAGCTGCCACATGTGGTGTGAAAAAATGCCACCCTGGTGTGAACAAAGGGTTTAAAATGGAGTCAAGAAGCGTGCAAGCTCAATGTCTAAGCTTTTCCTGTGAATTGTACTGCCACAACCTGCAGGATATCAAGTGGGCTGGGAAGAATAGAGTGCCTTTGGAAGCTACAATGGAGTAGCGGTGGCCGTCGGTGCGTTGGGGTTTCTATTGTTTTGCTCTTCTTGTTTGTGTGGCGCCACAATGCGCTGCTCTACTTCTGCGAGAAATTCAACTCTAAGCACCAAAAATAAAGTCACAAAATTCACCGAGAAACTGATGAATGCAGTAAGTTGGATCTTGCTTATTGTAGTCCTGGTTTACAGCTCAATGAGAGAATTTACTAGCTGGATTGTGCATTTTACTGGGGCCTGAACGGCATTTCACACATGCAAAAAAGAAAAATAAAGAAACAGTAATAGATGTTGCTCATAAATAACTCTATGGCCTTTTACTGAGATATTAATGGCAGTAATAAAAACATTTTTAAGTTTATTCAAATAGAAAGAATGTTGCACCTTATTTCCATCAACAGCTTTCCTCCTTTTATTACAACATAAAGCTGTTAATCTGCATATTCAGTTCAGAAAGAACTATCTTTTAGAAATAATCTATGACAGTGCATGTAGTAGCAACATAAAAATGCATGGGTCACACACAACACTACTATGCCAACACTGTTTAGCAAAGAAGGTTCTAAAAATCATAAATATTCTACCTAAATAAAGGAAAATGCCATGTAGTCAAGGCAAAAGGAATAATAAGAAAGGAAACAGTCAAATATACTTTCCAAAAAATGTGAACAGCAAAAAGTACAATTTCCTTGAAGAGAAAATAGATTACAGTTACTAGAATTCCTGAACAAAATTAATTAAAATCCAAGAAAGCACAAAAGCAAAACCCGATAAACACCAGATTTTCTAAGAAATAAAGAAACCTTCCAATTTCCTATATTACATTTGCATTTTTTATTAAGGATTAGGTCAAAAGCCACTGATTTTTAGTTTATGAATGCAGGTCAAGACAAGAATATTTTTCTATTTACTCTGTGTAACTCTGTATAGAAATCAATCCGTTACTTTCATTACAACCACACAATCAATTCCATTTAAAGTACAATGCAACAGCCAAGTCCAAGGACAATATGGATCACTGAAAATCCTTCATACTATCCACAGAATTATTCAGTTTGACTGGGATGATTTTTCTTCTCATTAGTATTCACCAAGCTTTCACAAACAAACATATCCCAGCTTCACCTGTTTTTAGCCCAAAGGATAAAGCAAAACAAACCAAACGCTAATTTACTGATACTATGCCATTGTGTAAGCTCTGCTCTTCAGTAAATAACACAAATTATCTCTTAAAGAACAGGTTTATGTGCCTAAGTCACACTGAGCCACAAGTATTTCTACAACTGCAATAAGGCAGGACTATGTGCAACATAAACTGTACAACATCCACCCATGCAGACACATACGATGAACGTAGACAATGTATTTAAGCACCCTGTCTTAAACAACTATTTTTTATCACCTTACAAATACTTTTAAACATGCTCCTCTCATTTTTCTCTCCCTCATAATGTTCCTTTGAAGTTCCTAGGGGACACAAAGACAAGGCATGTAAAAACCGTAAAAAAATTATAAATGTCTTTCCCTACATTCCCGAAGAGTTTGCTGTGATCATTTGGACAGACACAATTTAGCCATTTTTACAATGGTTCATAATTTCATAACATTTTCATATGTTCATAATTTCTTTAACATTTCTAGATCAACATATTAAAATTTAGAGATACTATCAGATTTTAAAATTGTAAAACTCCATACAGTGTTTTTATTTATGTTTTTAAAATTTATTTTAATTATTCAGGTTTAGTTTGCTGGTTTCCTTTTGTTCCCAGCCTACTTTCTCAACTTAGTTTCTCCGGCATCTTAGTATTTGTTGGGGTTTCAAAACATTTTATCTGTCTGCCTGAAATATAAGCCTGTTAAACAAATACTTTAAAAATAACAGAACAGATCTAAAAATGTCCTGTTCAGAGATTTCTGAAGAATAAAGTCTTATCCTTAATATTTGTTAGCATTTGTTCCTTATTTGTTCTCTTATTGATCACTTTTGCTCAACTAGATGTGTCTCTTCCCAACACGATATCAGAAAATGAAAAATGAATCTTGGAATATTGCTCCAGAATGCACAGCATGATGCAAACTAACAACACAGAGGCTGCGTTTCCATGTCTAACGTTTCCTCAACTTTGACAATTTGAGATATATAATGTCTGGGTGTTTCCTAGGGTGCCATCTCCTTTTTTAATCCAATGTATGTTTTTAAGTTGCCCTTGAATCGCTGTCCCTGCCAATTCAATTAGCAGCCTCCTCTCGGGCAGAAGCCAGCCCTGCACACACGTACATACATACGTGTGCACGTACAGGTGGGAAGGTGCCTGTTCTGCCTTGTTATTTCAGCTGAGCCTCAAACTGGGGCTCTCGTGAACCATTTACATTTATCTCTGCCAAACCTCGCTGCATGCATTGCAGTCATAAAGAAAATTACATAATGCCAAATTTCTTACTCACATATAACAGCGTGTAAATAGGCGAAGGGTTCACAGCACTGTGAGGGGAGAAACTGTCCTGACAGACTTGCAGTTATCCCCACTGCAAACCTTAAACAAGCATACATAAACATCTCTTTCCTCTTGTTCAGCTGTGTTTACTTGCCAATGCTTCCCTCCCCTGGCTTCCACCAGCTCATTTTTCCCCACCTCCTGAACCTGTTTATTTTCTTTCTCCTGCCTATCTGCCAGCTGCATCGCTGAAGGATCCCCCAAAATCTGAATCCCCCCACATCCTTATCCCAAAGGCATCCTGAGCACATGAGTGGGGTGCAGGACTGAACAGGTTAATTCTGTTAACATATAACAGGGTGGGAACAGGCACAACTCAGGCTTTGAGAATATGAAGCCAGACAGTTTGGAAGGATTGCATTAAATGCAAGATGTAATATCTGCAAGTGAGATAGCAGGGATACTATTGGGAGAGGAAAAATCACTTTCCCAGAATGCTCTCCATCTATTCAGACATTAAACAGCTGAAATGTGTGCACCACAGAGGTTAAGCTTGTCTGCTGAGAGCAGGACACCGAGCTGCCTTTGCCTCTCCTGACTACTGCGCCAGCCTGGGGAGCAGTGACACCAATTTCACCAGCAATCTGCCCCCAGGGGCTATTTTAAGAGTGTCCCAGACCCATCTGCAAAGCTGGCCCTAGAGAGCCAGCTCGGTCTGCTTGACACGCTACAGAATGGCTGTGTAATTCAGTTCAGAGCAAATAAGGGATCTCTATTTACTATCAGCAGAAAACAATTCCAAGCTTTCCTGGCTAAACTGTGTCAATTAACAAACAAGGCTTTCCACTGGTTAAAATGCACAGTGGAGCAGCACAGTAACCACCTCCAAAATCAGCTCATCCCTCTCACCAAAGATGATTTGTTAGGGCAGATACCTCCCGCCATCTCCCAAAGCCTGCCGGATCCACAGGAGCCTCACAGGCCAGACCAGGTAACAAGACCAAATGGACAAGAGGCAGAGCAACACGTGGGGAAAACACAGTCTGACAGACCTCCTCCAGGATGGAAAAGTACCCCCAAAACACCTGCTTCAGAGTCACTGCCCCTGGATGAAGCTGCCAGAGTGATAAGCACAAACATCAGGGGCCCTGTCGCCGTCAAGATCTTGAGGGCTACATCCCTAAACTTTGCCCATCCCCCGAAGAAGATGCCTGGAAAAATCAGTCAGAAAAGTATGAGGTTAGGAAAAATATCACCATCCTTTTCAACTACTATCACTGCTGATCATTTACTACCACATGGGGTAGTAAAGTAAATTTAATTTTCCCTGTGCACAGGTGCTGGAAGTCATCACTTGGTATAAGTGCCAAAATTATTCTTATTTCTTGTAACAATGTTTAATTTACACTTTTTGCCAGTACAACAGGAACGTCATTGGTGCAAGCACACACATTACCCATCAGCCATCCTGTGGTGCTTAAAAATGAGAGATCAAGTGTAACGTGAGAGCATTCTCCTCTTGGAAAGAGCTTTTCACTGCCTTCCATAATTTTTAAATCGCCTTCTGTGGGTTTATTTTAGTACCTTGATTCTATTTGAACATAGCTTATTATGATTTAATTTCCTCCTTTCCTTTTTTTTTAAACAGAGGATGGAAAAGAAAAATAAATCTCTCATGCTCTCAGCATATAACAATTGATATAATAGACTGAAATGGCTCCTTCTAATCACTTGGGGATTTTTAAGTGCATTTTATTGACATGATAAGCCATTATAAGTCCTTCAGACTTGTTATGGTTTATCATATCAAGGCTTACGGTTTTAAGTAATATTCCTAATATGCATTCACAGCATCCACTCCAACAACTTTTTTAATCTCAATTAAATACCATTGAAGATATGTATGGTACCTACGTAGAAGTGGCACTAGAAGAGTGTTTGTATGCACTGGTGACCAAATGCCAGACTGGCTCAATTGCCTTGCGCCTCATCCCATACACCCAGAAGTCTTAATGCTCAGTACAAGTGCATACGAAGAGGTAACATTATTCAGCAGAATTATGGGGGACAAAAACTTTTAGTGTTGTGGGTTTTTTTGCTAAGGTTCCTTCTTTCTTTATTTTATTCAATTTAGTCAATAAAATGAGATCTCTTTTGCCAATCTCCAGCAGCTGCCTGAGCAGAACTTGAAACCTCTTGATACATTCCAGCAAAATAGACATTACCTCTGGTGTCAAGGGCAATATTTGTTCCAGAAAAGAAGTAAAACTGAATGTCAAAACTCACCTGAGAGAGCAAAACTCTGACTGCACAGAGCACAACCGTGCGGCTATCCTGAATGGCCATGTAATTCACCTCTGTGTTCCCCAGCCTGCGCTGCAGATTTATAGCCTGCCTCTTTATGCTTTTAGCACTGCAAATTACTGTTTTTCACCATTTCATCTTCCTTTTATTGTTACAATCTGACTTCTCCACAGCCCTAGGTCCCCTGCCCTTAGGAGAAGAGAGTGGAAAACAGCTGACAGAGAAGCGTGCAAGGCAAAGGTGAGGCAGTCAAAATGAGTATGGCTATCAAACTGGCCAGGCCTTCCATGAGCAAAAGGAAGCAGGAGCTCCTAATGCTGCTGCATTGAGAAAGCTGTTGGAAGGTTATAAATGTGGAACTTTAATGTTATGGATTTGTAGCAATCGCTCTAACTTTGAAATGAAAAAGTTGAAGCAGCTGCCTTAGGAGGCTGAACTGGAGAAGAAGGCAAAGCAAGACCTTCCAAAACACAGTACAAAGAAAGGGGTGAGCAGCCTGGCAAAGCAGGTACCACATCTGGCCTAAGAACTGCCATCAAAACATCCAGAGGCACAGGAGGATGCCAGTGGGCCACCTTGCCATCTGATGCTCTCCCATGCAACCCAAGGGCAGAAACCCTGGGAAAGGGTACAAAAATAGCACAAAAAGTGCAATTTCTTCAAATTAAAAAAGAGTCTGTGAGCTGTCACTTTGCAAAGAGGCTAGACAGTATTAATCAGCTAATGTTGTATCATCTTGCCTCTTCAAGTTGAAGCACTCAGCACACTTACCTCTAATTTAAGGAAGCAAATTATATATACATAAAGGATGAAGAGCACGTATCATTTAACTAGACATACCAACAGCTGAAACAAAGATATTCATGTTGTAAAACTGAAAGATGTAGACCCAAATTGTACTTAGTTATGGCCAGAAAAATGCACAGTTCCTTAATCTTTTTATGCAAAATAGCTGCAAAAATCAAAGTAAGTTTTTCACTGTTGTCAGAAGTTGGCCCACTACTGATATTGCCTTCAGCACAGATTGTGGTACCTCTCCTATAATGGATTTTGAGTTTACGATGCACTCTCAGAATCATTTCAATAAAACCAAAGGCTATCAAATGATTTCATAATCAATTAACACTACAGTTTAATTCCCAGTCTGCTACATCCTTCAGAGCTGCTTGGCCACATAATTGATGTCTAATTTGCCATACCATAAAAACAGCCTTGTTTATTCTCATTCCATTACCAGTAACTAGCTCATTATTCTAATGCACTCTGAAGTATTTTAAAAATAAATGTGAAAAAAAATTCCATTCTATTCTACATCCATTAGTTATCCTTCCAGGTTAAAAACCATGTTGAAATCATTATAGCCCTTTCTCTTTATACATACCAAGTAACTCATTTGTTGCAGAATACGGTCAATTTTTAGGAAAGCTTGTTGTGGTAAGACAAGACCAGCAATACATATCAATCCTTGAATAAAGTAAATAATTTTCATTTTATAACTTCCAGCTTTATTTGGACAGCCGAATATGATAGAAAGAGTCCAAAAGTCTCTTCTAAGAAATAACTTTACATTATTATATCCTTAACATCAATAACTTTATTAAGCAACTCCAGAACAAAAACCAGCATGCAACTGAAACCTCACCAAAAAAAAAAAAAAGTTGCAGCACTGTAGAAGAAATCCCCTTCACCACCACCACAAGGATGTTAAAGTCCAATTTACTTTTGTATTTGACAAAAAGTCATGTAGCACAGGTTGATCAAACAACTAGAAATTTCTCCTCCACTACTTATGGAAAGCAAAATGGAACTATTGAAAATATTTTTCTTTTAAAGTCAGAAAATATATGTTCTTGAGTCCCTTAAAAAGGGCACCAGCAGTGCAGCATTTGAGTACATTTTTCTACATTCCTTCAGCCAAATCTGAATTCAGGCAGAAATCCACAAAGACAAAGTCACTTCCTAGAACCCTGGGCCATTAAACTACCGCCCTGATCTCATCCAGTCACTTGTTATTTCCTTACACTGTTAAGGACAATATTATATAGTTATTATTCATGCAATGCTCTGTCATTTAGTATTTACTTTCCAGGACGCTTTGGTTTCCTAGAGATACATTACTGCTCTTTGATTATATACAGCCATTTCAAAGCTTTGTGCAAGGGGAACATTATTATTTTAGGAAATTAATTACTAATACTCATGCAATTAAACTCAGTGATAAGGTATTACATTCCATGACCACAAATATTAAATGATATTATAGCATGAAAATCTAGAAGACTCCTACCCACATCTTTTTCATTCATCGTTTTTGGACTTATATTGTGAGTCAAGATTTCATACATAAAATTAATCAAAATAAGATAAATAATCAACAAAAGAAGCAAAATTGATCAGTACTCAGAAATCTCAGATTTAAATTTGCCTTCACCGCACCAGGAGACCAGAGCTCTGATATCCATGTCATTTAGAGTACCTGATGATATCTGCATCTGTATTTACATGCCTCTATCAGACTTCTGGGAATATCTGCAAATTTTATTTCATTGCTATATAGAACTCAACCCCCCTCTTTTCCCAAGAAGTGAAATAAACAATTTTCAAGACTGCTTGATACAGACCACCCATTTTGTAAGAAAGAGATTATTCAACCCATTGTTGTACAGTTAAATATAACTAGATTAGAATTTTCTGGTTTATCAAGAAAGGAGGTCAACTATCAATTAGTTATAACCTTCTAAAGTATATAGGGAAAGAGGAGGAAAGGCCTGAGGAAACTGAATCTTGGTACCTGTAATAATGGAAATAAATTGACCCAAGCTCCCCTTTATCTGGAAATGCTCATCAGACTTCAAGTATTTCTTTAATTTCAGACCATTAATATATTCTTGCATACACAAAGAAACAAACTTGGGACTATTTTCTGAATAGCATATTAATTTTTGGCCTCTGCATAAACTAGAACCAGGTATAGGTAACACAGTAATGTGAAATGATATAATAATGACCAGAGATATTGACTATGATCCTATGAACACATATTCTTATTCACAAGCACACCAAGCTATCTGTCCATCTGTCTACCACTCCAAGATATTTGAAAGAAACCTAATGTACATAGTCTGAACAACATGTAAGTCAAGGAAGCACAAAGAACAAAGCACAAAGTTTGGTTCCATGTACTCATTCCTTTGAAAAGGCACAGTCCTTAGCATTTGTTTGTTTTCCACTTACCCTTAGAAATATTTAGAATATACTTATTATACTTAGAGAAAGAAAAATTTTATCCAGTACAGGACCAAAATGTGAAGTTTTCAGTACTGTCTGCCGCAATGCGTCAGGGGCAGGACAGCCAGGGTATCAGGCCCAGCCAATAAGAATTTATGAAAGGCAGGTCCTGCTTGACCAACATAATGGATGAAGGAAAGGTGGTTGATGTTTAATATCTATCAATGATAAAGATAGATGAGTCTTTAAAGTCTGGATGAGAGGATCAAGAGCACCCTCAGTCAATTTGCAGAGGACACCAAAGTCAGGCAGGTGGGCGGGAAGGCCCTACAGAGGGAGCTGGAAAGGCTGCAGCCATGGGCTGAAGACAAGTGTATGAGGTTCAACAGGACTGGGGAAAAATAGCTGGAAAAATTCTTGGTAGAAAAGGACCCGGGAGTGCTGGTCAACAGCAGCTGAACATAAGCCCAGGTGTGCCCAGGTGACCAGGAAGCCATGGCACATGGCTTGTGTCCATGATCAGCTCCCTGTACTCAGCACTGGTGAGGCAACACCTTGAATCCTGTGCTCAGTTCTGGGCCCCTCACTGCAAGAAGGACACTGAGGGCCTGGAGCATGTCCAGAGAATGGCAATGGAGCTCAGGAAGGTTCTGGAGCTAAAGTCTGGTGAGGAGCAGCTGAGGAACTGGGGGGGGGGGGGGTCATCCTCAAGGAAAGGAGGCTCAGAGGTGACCTTATCAGTCTCCACAGCTCCTTGAAAGGAGGGTGGAGCCAGGTGGGGGTCAGGCACTTCTCCCATGTAATAAGCAACAAGATAGAAGGAAATGGCCTCTAATTGCACCAGAAAGTGTCTAAACTGGGTGTTAGAAAAAATTTCTTCACAAAAATGGTTATCGAGTAGTGCAACAGGCTGCCCAGGGAAGTGCTGGAGCCACCATCCCTGAATGTATTTAGATGTGTAGATGTGGAACTGAGAGCCATGGTTAAGTGGTGGCCTTGGCAGTGCTGGGTTAATGGTTGGACTCGATGATCTTGAAGGTCTTCTCCAACATAAAGGTGCCTATGAGTATGTGACAACATATTTGCATGCTTATCCTAGCAGTTTAGCAGCATCTTAGTTTTAAAAACAACTTAAATCTCCACTCTCAGCAATTTCAAGGAAAGTGTTCCAATTATGAAATTAATATTAAAAACAGAATCTCTTTTTTTTTAATTCTCAGAAGATGATCTTGGATGGATTCTTTGGAGTTTGCTTGCAGCGTAGCCAAACAGAAAAGCAGGAAAAGTAAAAGGTCATCGATTTTTTTTTTCCCTCTACAACTATGAAACTATCAAGAATAATTTATTTCATTTTGGCAAAATGACACTATTCTGGAAATAAAATCTTCAAAACATAGTCTGAATTTCAAGAAGGCAAACCAATGAAAAGAGCATCCCCAAACACCTTATGACTGCAGAAGCTTCACACCAATTTACAAAGTAGCCACATAGTATAATGACAGAACCCAACAGAGTAGCAGAAAATTAAACAGAAAAAAAATTCCTCTCTTATCGTTTCCTCAGAGAAGCTTATGACTAAACATCTCATTCTTGACAACAGCTAGGAAACAGCTGTATTTTTCTTCCAGCACTTATCCCAAAATTCCTGCACAAAGACCATATTCTTTCCTTTTGTCAGGAGTTGGTGAGGTTCAGGTGCCCTTCTGCTCCTGTGAGCCTTATGGTGAGGAAGTCATAAAAGTATTTAGGACACAGCAGGGCAATTGGGAAAATTAAATGCAATCCTCTCGAGCAACAGCCATTAAAGTTGCCCACACTTGCATTCTTATGTATCTGCTTTTCTGTGACTTGAGCAATCATGAAAGGCATGGGCAAAACTTCCTGATAATTTTGGACGTCTCTTCAGGCAATTTGTAATATTATTCTTCTACATACAAAATTACCCTGTGTTCTTCAGGGACTGACATTACACAGTGTAAGAGAATGTAGCAGCTCAAGAAAGATAAAGTACCAAGAACCAAGCAGGGCTCATGCAAGAACAGCGCATCATGTTCTGTAAAGACTGCGCCAAACTGGGCAGTCCATTCCCATGTTTAACAATTCTTTCCATGAAGAAATTCTTCCTAATGTCCAACCTGAACCTCCTCTGGTGCGGCAAGAGGCTGTGGTGTCTTGTCCTTGCCTGGGAGAAGAGACTCCAAACTGCAAAGAACTTCAAGAGTTCCCATATTGCATAAGCAGAAACACACATAATGGTGTATATTCCTGGTATATATCCTTCCAAGTTTTTCCTTTCAATCAAGAAGACGGACCCTCTCTGGAAAATTCTCACCCATTATAGTAGAAACTAGACTTTACCTATAAATAACTTATCTTGTTTTCAAATGTACTGTTAGCTTCTGACACTTGTTGGAAAATATGATACAGATTTTGGAATCCGTAGTGCTAGAAGAGAGCTGCCAATAAAAAAGTGGACAACCTAAAAAATTCTATCCTGACTTTTAAAAGGGACATCTTGACTGTAGTTTCCAGAGTGGACACCACCTTTAATCAAAATGGCACCACAGTGCCATGTTTGTGGAAAAATCACAGAATCATAGAATATGCTGAGTTGGAAGGGATCCATCAGGATCATTGAGTCCAACTCCCAGCTGTGCCGAGGACATGCCAAAACTCCCACCATGCTCCTGAGAGTATTGTCCAACACCCTGAGTGCATTGTCCAAACTCTGTCAGGCTTGGTGCTGTGACCACTTCCCTGGGGAGCCTGTTCCAGTGCCCAACCACCCTCTTGGTGAAAAACCTTTTCCTGATATCCAACTTAACTCAGCCTCAGGGTGTTCCCTTGGATCCTATCACTGATCATCACAGACAAGAGATCAGGGTCTGTTTCTCACCTTCCCCCACAATGCTGAAGACCACAATGAAGTCTCTCCTCATCTTCTCTGGGCTGAACAGAACAAGCAACCTCAGCCCCTTCTCATACGGCTTCCCCTCAAGGCCCTTCACCATCCTCTTGACTCCCTGCGGACACTCTCTAATATCTTAAAGTCTTTTTTATACTGCGACACCCAAAACTGCCCCCAGCACTCAAGGTGAGGCTGCCCTAGCCCGGAGAAAAGCAGGACAATCCCCTCTCTGGCTGGGCTGGTGATGCTGGGCCTGATGCCCCGCAGGACACGGATGGCTCTCCTGGCTGCCAGGGCAATGATGACTCATGCTCAGCTGGTCATGGACCAGGAGCCACAGGTTCCACTCCACAGTGCTGGGAGTTACCATTTTTCAGGACAAAGGCACTGCCACATTGACTTCCAACTCCTGTTGTTTGCCAATGTTTCCAGCACACTGTAGAAACACATACTGACCACTGAGAACTAGAGGTTTCCTACTAAAACCGAAATAAAGAGGCAATATTCCTACTAGAATATAAAGATACAAAATGGGTACATTGATCACAGCTATATCTTATATATATAATATATATATAGTCACTATTAATGTCCACATAAGCTCAACATGGCCCAGCCATGTGTGCTGGGCTACATCCAGAGCCCCGTGGGCAGCAGGACAGGGAGGGGATTCTGCTCCTCTGCCCCACTCTGCTGAGACCACACCTTTTTCTTAAACAATATTATTATTTTATACCCTCGTGTTGTAGACAATTGTAAATTCTTGTACAGCCGATAATAGTCAAAAACATATCTGACTCAGATACTGACTTACTTTTTTCTGTTTCCAAGCAAGTTGTTTAAAGCTCTGCCTTGTGTCTTATATATTTAATCCTAAGTCTTTAGAAGCACTTGAAAAAGAAAAATAATTGTTGCTCATACATTAAACACTGAACCCTAAGTTCAGTTCAGAGCAGAACAGAATATGACAAGATTTGATATACTTTAGAGTTCTTTTCTCCTAGATTTGTATATATAATGTCAGCTATAATTTTTCAGGTCTTTTTTAACTCTGTTGCACTGCTAACAGAACTGCAGCTGCTCTTTATTTATTTTTATCCTTTTTTTCTTTTTCACCCCTGTTTATAATATACAGTCTGTCTGGCTCATTTTCAAGCTATTGAAATATTTCAATTCTAAAAAGAGTACAATAGGCCATAACCACTTGCGTGCTTATGCTTACGAAGCCTCCCTCCCTCCCCTTCTCAATCTTCTGTGAATTTCCGAAGTCTAGAAACAAAACTGGAAATTCAAGTGCATGTCTTAAAACAAGTTTGGTTTGTGTCGTTTTAGCTGTTCCCTTCTGAGATTAAAATACTGTACAAAACAAGTAATTCCTGTAGTACTGCTTCTGGAATTATGAAATGCAGGCATCTACAAAAAGCGTGACACTGACACAAAACCATCTAAACCAAGTTTTAGAAACTTAACGCCTGTTCAGTTTCAGATCCAGAGACAGATGTCAGTGCATTGAATTTATCCAAAAGTACACCTCAACAGACTTTCTTCATTTAGGTCAGCGGAAAAGAGAAGTTTGTGATTGACAAAATATATTAAAAGTTTCATTGTAGAGCTTATTATTAGCACTTAATTTACAGACTGGTTGTCTTTCCTAGTGGTATTTTATGCATGGCTGTTAGAACCTGATATACTGCAATGAACCACTGGAAAAAAAAAATTAAAAAAAAACCAACAACCCAGGTGGTCAAATTTTAAAAATCATGGTCAGATTTTACATTGGTTAAAAATTTTTTAGATTGCTACTGCAGGGCCCCTTAGTCTCCTCCCACAAAGCCACATTATTNCTTTATGCATGGCTAAACCTGATATGCTGCAATGAACCACTGAAAAAAAAAAAAAAAACAAAAAACAACAACCCAGGTGGTGAAATTTTAAAAATCATGGTCAGATTTTACATTGGTTAAAAATTTTTTAGATTACTACTGCAGGGCCCCTTAGTCTCCTCCCACAAAGCCACATTATTGTAAAAAATATTTTCTTTTTTTTTCTTTTTAAGCCACAAATATTTTCCTTGCTACAGTTAAATGAGCAGTAGTTAAAAATGCAAAACTACTTTATAAGCTACATTATATGATCCCGCAAAGCCAGGAAGGAGCAAAGCAAACTCTCTGGAGTGTAGAAAGAAACAGAAACATGTGCCGAGTCAGGATGTTAAATGAGGAAATCACTTTAACTGCTTTATTTTAAGCAGTTGTACCAACAGCATTGGCTGGGAGATTGCCTGTAATATCTGGGCAAAATTATTTGCTTTAAATGCATACTAATATTTTTTATTTCATACCTGAGTACCTAAACGTATGATTTATCAAATGGTCTAGCACTGAAAGTCCCCTCAGCAAAGAGGGGATGTTGCACAAATGATGCTGTCTTTGCTACAACATGTTATACCATCATTTAATTTTAATAATAAAAACAACACCACTTTGAGGGGAGGATAAAAGCATAACAAGAGTCTACCTCTTTGTCTTATATTAAAAGTAATTTCCAAAGATATTGGCAATGGTAAAAGTATTCAATCTGTATATACTCAATAGCCCCCAAACTTCAAGAATTTCAGTGGGAATTGAACATCCATGATTCACCTAAGCGGCATCCCCAGTCTAGATCAGCCCTCACAGAGCAGGTCCAACAACTATTCGGAGTCCTGAGTCCATCTTTACTTTTAGGTAAAAAACAAGCAATGACTGGAAGGACCTGAGACCCTTTCTTGCATCCTCATGTCAGAAGGCAGCACTTTGCTCATGTGATTCCTTTCCAAGAGTCCCTGGAAGACAAGTTAGAGATCCCTGGTAGAACTCCTGCACAAAGGGATGACACTTAATACTCATGGCAGTATAACTGTTGCTGATTGATTTGGCAAAAACATATAATTAATAGCACAAGGTCAAATTATTCTGAGAAACCTTGGTTCATCTCAGGTCTAACCTCTCATTTCAAATTCTGTAGTTCTGAAGACTCAAACTCCAGCTGATGTTTGATCTTCAAGCCCATTAATCCAGATTTGAGGCCCATAACTCTGTTGTAGGCTCTACAGACCAAGTAACTACTGTTAACCTGAGGCACACAGCAATCACAAACAAGCACTCAGAGTACTCACCTGAATAACAGAAGTGTGCTTTCATTTCTAAAAATCTTAGCCTTGTCACATGTAAAATGTGGCTTAAATCTTAAATAACTTAAAACCTCAAAATCTTAAAACATAATTATTTCTTAGTAATTTATGCCTTCCACAGTGGTAAAAGTGTATTCAATAATGGCAGTTGCAAGGAAAACACAGCCCTGAACATCCAAGCCCCAAAACTCTTAGTTAAAATATGGCTCCTAGGGTTCCTTTGCTCCCCAGGGCAGGAAAACGGACTTTGGGAGACAGCCAGGCTGTGACAGGTGGAATATCCTCAACAGCCACAATGGCTGGAAAGCCAGGAATAGCAACCCTGCAACCTGCATGTGGAACAGCTTGGTTTCCTCTTTTGGTTATTTGGTCTCCTCTCGTTTGTGATAGCTGGAATGGTCAATATACATCTACAAAGTACCTTGCTTCTGGTGAATTGGCTTTTGACCAGGTAACCTCATTTCAGCAGGGAATTCCAAACCTGCCCCAGACAGATTTTTGAGCTGCAAACTCTTTCCTTTTAAGTTCCATGGGAACAGAGGTGAACTGGACAGACAGCTCTCCCATCTCCACACAGAGAAGATGGGAAGGAAAACCAGGAGATGAGATTTATCAAGGCTTTCCTCACAGGGAACTAATGAGCGTGTACATTCTAAGGAGCATTTAAGGAGCCTGCCCCAAGTCTGATGACAAAAACCATGTCTGGAAATCACCCATGCATTCTAGGATTGTCTCATTCACATTTTAGGCAGGAAACTGTGAGTTAGATTGAAAGTAATTTATTATTTCTGAAGTTACCACTGTGTGAAGATTGGGCAAGAGACTTGGTAGTGCATTGATGTAGGTCTGCTTGAGCCCATGGAGCTAATCTCTGTGTTTTTGTACTACACAGAGAGCTTCCCGATTTTTTTTTTCCACCATATTTAAAGTAAACAATGTGCTGAAATGACAGCTCTTATCTTCAGATGTTTATCTGGAATAACTGCCCTACAGCATAGAGGCAACTCTCTTAGGCAAGTAAATCCTTTCATTTCTATCTGTGTATTAAATTCAGAAGAACCAAGCGTTTATTCATAAACCACAGACAAGATCTGGGGAAAAAAACCTACCAACATTACTTCAACTGCAATGAACAATGTGCTGGACATTTACACATACTTATTAGCAAGACAACAGAGAATGCTAGCTCCGCTAAGATTGCTTTTCAGCATAGCTTTAGAATAATGATTTTTTTTAAAGATAAGTTTGATCTGTAATTCAAATCACACTGTATCTTTGATTTGCTACCCCCTCCTCCCCTCACACTCTTTCCTCCTCCCTCCCCCCAAAAAGCTTTATATAGAGTGGCTGGAAAGCAAAGTAGGGATCTATGCAGACACTATCCATCACATTTCTGTCTTAATTGAATGACACCAGAATGAGATCGATAAAATGTAACAAGAGACAGCTTTGCATTTCCACACTCACTTATTCTCCCTCTCTATTACTGCCAGCCATCACCGTGACCAGAAAGCCTAAGCATTGAGTCTGGACGATGCTGCCAAGCAAGCTGTTAGTATATGAATAAACTTGTCAGGAAAACAATAAAACTTACAATACCAGGAAAAGCCAAAATGTCAAAAGGCTGCTGCAAGCAGCATTAAATATGCTACTTTTAAAGTTGAACTATAGAAGCATATGAAGAGTTCCTAAATAACATGGGCACTGGCCATTCTTAGGATATTATTCCCCTCATTCCCTCAAGACATGTCTGTGTGCGTGTGTGTGACCATCTGACATGCAGTTGTTGTGACCTCTTGGCGCAAACCTGCAATTTCAACAATAAGCCCACACCAGCTGTGATTTTCCTGTGTTCAAGGATTCTGAGATCTCCAATGCATTATTGATAACCTCGTTGCTGTGCTAAAAGCAGAGGCTGACACACTCATAATCCCAGACTTTTCCTGAAAAGCTCCAGCTTCACATACCAATCGATCATGAGAAATAAAATGAAAAAAGCCCATTTCAAAAACAGCCTACACTTTGAGTATTGCATCCATTTCAGTATGCATGCTAAGTAAAACTTTATTCTTTTTTCAAACTCCTCTTTTTTTCTTTCTCCTAACCTTCAATTATGATGATCTTTTACTCCTGACCCTGTAAGGGTAATGCTAGATTATCAGGAGCATAATTCAATTGTCAGCTTTGGAGTCACATTTATATTTAAAGTGTACATTGCTTTTGAAGCTGAAGTCCCCAAGCAAAACTAGGTATTCTGCTAACTAGCAAATGAAGCAGCTAATAGTATTAAAAAAACCCCAAAAACACAACAAAATAAAAAGGAACAGGCAATATCAAGTGAATACAGTAAATGACATGACTTATAAAGACAGGAAGAGGAAAGAGTTAACAACAGTAAAACTGCACAGGATACAGCTTTAGTTATGCATAATTAGGAAGCTCCTGGAATCATCACCAATTTTCTGGTCTCAGTTTAGTACGTAAAGAAATGCTCAGACATTGCATCACAGGAAATGGTCTCTTCATGTTTCAAGACAGACTGTCATATTTCAACTTGAAATACAATTAGATATTAAAACAATTGCTGTACAAGTACAAGCACTTCTGCCAGGCACTATTACAATCCAGCTGATGAGACACTTGGCCTCTTAGCTGCAATTCATAATTCTTCATGCCTGATTGACTGTGCTGCTTTATTTCTTCATTATTATGCCCGTGCTTGGTCTTTTTAGTTTTTCTTATCTCTTCTTCATGTACCAACAATCAAATATGACTTGGCTGGAGGTAAGAGACTAAGAAAGTCATGACTTCTCAAAGTAGAAAGATTCCTCAAGTCATCCCTATTTAGCAAATTTACTCATGCAACAACTTAAGTTTTAGTTAATGGTTTTTTTAGAAAATATATTAGCACAATATACCCAAGAAGAACTAATTTTCATTAATATGCCCAGTTCGAAGCAAAATTATATTCGTGATCATTAAATAGGTGGTCTTATTAAAAGTATACTGTAAAGAAATTGTACCTACTTCTCATCTTTCAGAAGAGTATCTAAATTTGAATTACGAATAGAAAAATAAAAATAAAAGGAATTTTTAAACTTAATGACTGTCCCATGAGGTTACACTCACCCAGACTGACCAGGACTTGTTAAGTTTAATATATTTGCTTTAAAAATTACTGCTGGAAGGCCAAAAATAACTAATGCGTCATTGAAAACTTCCTACAACAGAAATCAGAGCTGAATTGCCTTATACGTATAGCAGATAATGCGTTATTAGTATGTGGCTGATATTAAATACTAAACATCAAAATCATAGAATTTGTCAGAAAAGCTGACAACATTCACTCAAAGGAAGTAAGCTCTAAAGTCCTAATTCCACAGTTTCATGGAAGTAACAACACCAGGACTTCAGGATGCCTACAGAGTCAGCGAGAAGAAAATGGCTTCTCTAAAAGGTCAAAAGAAGGATGCCCAGAGTGTCTTGGAAAAAGCCCAGATGAGATACTCAGTTTGGGTAACAGAAGCAGGATGGTGTGGTTACCCCTCCGGAGCACTTGCACTGCTGTGAAGAGCAAACAGATGAGGCAGCACATGTTTTATCCTGGTGCTCACTCTGTGAAGGCAGGGAAAACATAATATTTTCCATGTACAAAAGGAGCAGTGCAAACTGGGGGCTGAGGGCAATAGGCTTCCTTCCCTCCTCTTTCCTTGACTGTATCAATGGACAAGCACCATAGACAATAGCTGAAGAAACACACCAAGTAAAAACTAGACACCATTTATGACAAGTGCAATATGAATTACTCAAGATAGTTCCCAAGGATGTCAAAAGAAATGAAAAGCAATTCTAAGGAAATTCTAATTTACTTCATTTTAAGTTCCATTTAGAAGATTTGGAATTTCCAAGGACACCTGCAAATTTCAGATTTCCATATGAAGGCAGAGCCTTTTCCTCAATCACTTCCATCCACGTGGTAAATTTCTCAGTGGTTTACAATAAAATGTTTTATCAGCTGAGTCTCTATCTCATCACAACACATAAAAAACCATAAATTTAATCCCTCATCATCATCCATTTACAGAAGTGTTGTTTTGCTTTCTAATAACCTACATAGACCCTTTCAGCTGTCATTCAAAGGTCATCTTTGCCATGAAGACTATCCCACTCCCCAAAGAACTATCCCTTCATTTTCATTGGTTTTTAGTGTAGTTAGTTCAGCAAAGCAGCATAAATGGCTGCTCAAATGGCAGCCTAAGACAACACTATTTCAGGCACTGATGAGTGAATGCTGTGGGCAGATTCTCTGGCAAAATTAAATTCACATTTTTATACCACAGATTGCCACTGTTCTGCCTAATTCTAGTGATCCTAAGTATTCTCCTCTTCCTTTCATTTATTTGTGAGAAGTCATACTGTTTCCCTGAGGCTAGCTTATTATCTGTGATGAAACTCAAAACACCTAAGTTTAGAACATACAGTGTGTGTAGGCACTGCAAGGGAGTACTTGCTTCCCTCCAGAGGTCAAACTCAGAGCACACAAACATAGGAGTTTGAAGTCCAGTAATACCATCTTGACATTCAAGCAAAACTAAGAAACTAAATTTTTCTCTCCTTTTTCTCAAAGCTTCATTGGGCAGGAACACATTCTTAAAAATCACGTCAAAAAGAGGTAACAATTTGTTTATAAAATTTAGTGATTCAAGATTTATTTAAATAATACCACCATGACTGAAATATTAAAAAATATTAATACATATTCATTAATATATAATAAGAAAAAATGTCAAGCATAACTCATAACAAAAGATGAAAAGAAACACTCCATGGATTAGTAAAACACAATTTTGAAAACTTTCTGAGTATACCTAAGATTAAAGATAAATAGAACTTTGTCAGCAACCACAGAGACAATATTTTATCCTTGGTGCAATCCTCTACCAGTAAAAGGTAAAGTTCTCTCAGTTTAGCAACACAAGATTAGACAGCAGGGAAATATGGATGATTTGTGAACCTATAAAAACTTAGAGACTACTTCCTCCTATATTCACCACTAGAACACTCTTTTAGTTGTCATTTTGATATTTAGCTTCACAATTCTACTTTAGTTTATGATGCTAAAAATATCAAATTTTGTGACCTATATTCATTACTTTTCTTTTTTAAAACTTCTTAGAAAACAAAAAAATAACACACACAATCTGGTTTGTCCATAGTTGTTGTATAAAAAACCAGAAGTGGCTTTCATGCACTGCATCTATTCTAGACTTTAATATATCTATGTATCATTAAAATAATTTCATTTGGAAAACCATGGATAAATATCGCTCTGTACCAAATACCACTTACATTAACAGGTGGAAAATATGACAAAACATTCCATGGTGTTATTCTAGCCACTGAAAAAGAATCTTTTTTCTCAAATACACTTTAAAATAGCAGGAAAGAGTAAGGGGGTTTTAACTGGTAAAATGAAGCAAAGTCCAGATTTTATAAAGTAACTGCTGAGTAAGTTACTAAGAAGTACTTTGATATGAAAAACTATTGTTTTACCACATGAATCAATTAACACATTATGTTACTAGCATTTCTGTCATATCAAAATGACTTCAAGCTCTTAAACAAATAACTTTTATATTCTTCAGGAAAAATCATACCAGAAATGTGTTTGCTATCACATTTCTATAAATCATGCCAAAAAGCTGTTTGTTATCACATTTCTTTAAGGCAATTATTGCATACACTGAAGAAAAAAGTTTAGCCCAACACATTATCACTAAGAATATTTATGGAGAAGGAGAAATACAGAAGAGGCTTGAACTTAATAATGTTGGGCCATTAATTAGCATCAAATGAAAGAAAAGCAATAAAGCAATTTTGTCACCAATTACTGACAATTTGCCTAAGTACAATCATTAATTTCAGATAATATAAACCCATAAAATTAAGGGACCAAAACTATTTGAATCAATATCTCTTGCTAATCTCTTCCCACTAATTTAAATACTTTCAGAAGCATCATAATGTTTGAAACTTTTAAACACTGTAAGAAAAATGGAAAAAACATATGGTTATGATTTCCTATCTAAAAGTTGCTGGCTTTTGCTTTGGAGCTATTTTCCTTTTCTTTTGTGGCTGAAAATGAGGAAAAGTAAGACAATTAATATTGTGACTCTTTGGAATTAACACAGGCAAAACATTTGTTTGTTTTTTTACAGTTTTCCTACTGTTTTAGGGAGTTTTCATGAAAGGAAGCCTGTTTAAGACAGGCAGAAGTATCAATGTTTAATAGTTTGATTAAGGAATCTCCACTGTTTACCTTCATTATTAGCGACATACTGACACAATATTAACATCACGCGGTGATAAGGGAGCATGAATTACACCCTTGCTCTGGGATAAGTCCTCCAGCCTCAAAAAGAAATGACAAAGCCCCCAGCAAAGCCCCGCCACCCACCCCTCGTCTGTCCCGGCCGGCAGAATTCCCGGCAGGCAGCATCCCGCGCTGCTTGCCATTGGCGGAGAGCGGTGGCCCCGCAGATGCGGCCACAGCAGCCTGGCCCCACGTCCTGCCTGTGCCTTCCCGGCACAAGGTCACCCCCAGCACACCGCATTGAATCGCTACAGCCACTCAGCGCAGCCTCCCGAGCGCTGCGGGCACTGACCCTCTGCGCCGCTCTGAACGCCAAAAACTGGGGATGCGTCCTCAAGATAAAGTAGTGCAAAACTCCCCTGAGGCTGGGGGTGACTTTTTATTAACCATAAATATGATCCTGGATTCCCTCTGCCCTCAGCGCTCGCCCGCGCCCGCTCTCCAGGAAAGCAAAGCAACCTTTTGATAGACGTCGATAGGAATTTGGGATAGAAATTACACGCGGAAAACCTCCGTGTCTCCCAAAAAGACCCACCGAGGAAACTTACAGTTTAATCAGCATCCATATCAATTCATAAACCTCGAGTGCTAGAGCACAAATAAACACTCTAAAGGGTTTTAGCTGCAAGGAGATAAGATCTCTCCCTGGGGAGACGGCGAGAAACTGCTCCATTGCCTTTGTGCAGACTACTGGAATGTGCTTGCTTTTCATTTCGGTCTTTGTGTCTGGCACTCAGGCCTCACAGGCAGTGTCTTAAGCCATGCAGGGTCAGGGCAAACAGAGAACTGCATTCATGGACAGATCAAGTTTATGTGAGAATCTGCTCCTCCTGTGCCCTCAATTTCCATTTGAATTGTTAATAAAATCTCAGCCTGAAAGCACATGATCCCATCAGTGGGGAAGTCAAGACTACTGGAATGTGCTTGCTTTTCATTTCGGTCTTTGTGTCTGGCACTCAGGCCTCACAGGCAGTGTCTTAAGCCATGCAGGGTCAGGGCAAACAGAGAACTGCATTCATGGACAGATCAAGTTTATGTGAGAATCTGCTCCTCCTGTGCCCTCAATTTCCATTTGAATTGTTAATAAAATCTCAGCCTGAAAGCACATGATCCCATCAGTGGGGAAGTCATGCAGAGAATCCTCTAGCTCAGAAAAACAAAATTTCTTTATCTTTTTCATCCTCCTCCTACATTCGTGGGAATTATGCCATGTAAACCCCCCCCTAAAGTAAGCCCCCTCCCCCAGCACAACACCTGATTGCCAGCCCACAGCTTGTACTAAAAGGCAGTGGGGAGAGAAGGGAGAGAAAGAAGGGGGAAAGATGCACAAACAATGCTCAGCAAAGTCACAACCACAATAATTGCACCTTCGTAGCAATTTAAAAACTCCCAGACACCTTCAGGCAAAAGGAAACAAATATTTCAAATTTTAAGTTAATTTCCAACAGCTGATAACACCAGCTGCGAGACTTTCCCACAGCTTTATGACACTGCATGAACTGCAGGGCCACTGAGATAATAAAAGGTCACACATAAAGGAAAGAACAGAGCCATACCCCAATTAACTTGGTCTCCCCATGCAAAAATTGTACAGGAACAAGAGCCGATATTTGCTGCAGGCACCAGACATGCATCTCCTAACCTTGCCACGGTCTAACTGGGCCTCTTGTTTCTTCTGCCTTTGCTCCTTGCAAACTGGTTTAATATTGAACGCTTTTCAGAGGGATGGGCTGATGAACGAAAACATGAATTTCCTGCTTGCCCTTTAAGGTGGGTAAAAGGGGGTGCTAGTAATCAATTACAGAACAAAAAGCAAAAGAGGCACTAAAGATTCTACAAACTAGATGTCAAAGTTTACACACTGTTTTCTAACCAAAACACTCCCTTTACTTCCTCCTCAAAACCATTTTTTAATTTTTGGAAGGTACAAAATATAATAGAGTATTAAAGAAAAATCAGTGTGAAATGCAAGGACGCAGAGACTGATGCAGTTTTCACTTGTTCTTTAAAGCAGCACATCGGCCCCAGAAAAACAATAACTGCACTAAATATACAATGGAATTTAAAATCTTGTGGTTCTGAGTTTTGCATGCTCCCAGCCCTGGCCTCCACTCCTTCCATTTCCTCACACTCATTTGGGAAGATATTTCTGTTTGCAGTAATCACTGGGAGGAGGAAAATTTTAAGGCTGAGACTGAGTCTCTGAGACTAATTCTGCTCATCATTTCACTCACCAAGACTTCCTTTTCAGCCCGGTGACCACAAAAAACTTGATCCTTGCAGTAAGTACAAACTCCTGGAAAAGCAGATTAGACTTTTGCCTACCTCTGAATAGTGCTTGTCTGAATCATTACCACATACTATTATATCATTATTGTGATAGTATTTCATACTCAAAAGCTGATTTAAAAATAATACAGGTATTTTAAGGGTCTGTAGGCCTGGGAGTCTCTTGGTTTGGACCAAATGGGCTCATGAAACCAAAATCCATCATCTGTAATATTCTTATTAATAAAGAATATATCACAGCAGGTGTTGAGAATGGACATTGCTATTACATGATGAAACTGGTTTTGTTCTAGTCTAGATTTTGCACAGATTTAGGAAGGGCTGGTGGAATTGCTCCTTGGGAAATACAGCCAATGGATAGAGCCCTTAAATCTGTTCACCAGGTGTCTGCAAAGAGGTCATGGGTGTTATTAATTACTTTGTTAGCCACAAGTCCTTGAGCAGTGTAGGCAAACATATTTGACCCTGTGACACAATTTTTAACTGACCACTAGGAACAATCACTATTCGTTATTCGTGACGCGTGACTGGTCCCTTAAAGCACAGAACTGTGCTCTTTTCCTGGCTGGGGAGAAAAGAGGGCCTTTTCTGTTTGTTAATTCCCCACAAATGCTTGCAACTGCCTGAGGAGTCAGTTAAAATGGTTTGTTCAAATGGGACTTGCTAGTAAATACTTGTTGCAGGTTGGTTTTTCCCCCACCCAGTCTGGTGGCCAGTGACTGTGGCTATGACTTCACGCCATGAATCCCTGGAGAGCTGCAGAGGGAACAGGGAATGAGCTTCCTTACACCAATATATGCACTCACAGAACACACCAAATGCCATGCAAAATTTACAGTTTCAACACATTGTCTACCTGTGTGACAGGATGCTTACAGGCCTTCTTGCCCAAATGACCTCTTCTTTTTTTACCTGAGTGTAAACTGAAAGAACTTCCCTTCTGGTTTGTTTGTTTGGGGCTTTTTTGGTACAGTCACCCTTTCCTCATTCAAACACTTCCTTAAAACTCCTTTCTCTTGGATAAGTTTATTGATGCTCACTCATACTTTATGGACACAGTGAAAGCTGCCATATCACACCACTAAGTACAAAAACTGAGGGGAACTGCAGAGCAGAACAATGTCCTTTCATTAAATCCACACCAAAACTGCAAATCCCTGTGTATGTGAGTACAGAGAGGAGGAAAATATCTTAGCAGGAAGTTGCATAAAAATTATGCATCATATATACACAATTCAGAGCTAAAACCTGTTGTCTTTATCCAATTTGAAATAAGAAATTTCACTGCTCTAATAGGCTTTTGCCATAAAATAAAGTGAAGAGGAAAGGTGAAGTTAAAAAAAAAGGGCAGAAAATTAATCTCATCTTATTAGAAGATGGCAGGTCTACTAAAATGCAGGCTCCTCAAAACAATATGTTAAAATTCTCTCTCATTTTCTCCCAGGAGATTAAAGTATCCATTTTGCATGGGGAATCATGAAAAAATGCTAGATTTTTCACAGCAGAATTCAGCAAATTTGATCACATCTCACAAGTTCTAGGTAAATGTCTTAACTGAAGAGAGCTTTCTCCAATACCCTCCTATTTCCTGAATTACCTTACATGCACATACTCTAGTACAGTATGTATTCCCTACATGACCATCTGTGAACTTAAAAAGGTCAAAATACTGAGTTGGATTGGTTCCTTTTTTTTTAATGTAAGAGAACACTCTAAATATTTATATTAATAATGTGCTAGAATTAAATTATTTGGGTTAATAGATTTATTTTTACAGAAGTTGGAGATCAGTATCTAAGCAATTAACTTTAGTATTTCATGAATGATTAAACAGTTTTCTATAAAATAGTGAGATTTACAATGGGTAAACTGCTATAAAACATCAAAAAAATAAGGCTTATCCATTCATTTTAAATAATGTCCTTGAATTATTCCAATAATGCTCTCTAAAATTAACTTTGAATGGTATTTTGTCACCTAATAAGCTGATAAACAAAACACATCCCTTCTTAAGGAGATGAATGTAACCAAAACACACAGTCAACAGACTGTCTTTCAACAAAATCTAAAGCACTGAACAAATACACACAGAAACAACAATGCTACCTAACTCCTCTCTTCTTAAAACACACTTTTTTGCTGTCTTGAGTGTATACCGAAGCAAATTAGACTTTACATCAAGTGGGTGGGAATTTTCATAAGTTTTAGAAAGCTGGTAATTTGCCAGCAGCAAAGCCAGAGCTGCTCATGGCTCAGGTCATCCTAGTCTTGGCCACTGTGGCCCATTGTGGACTTGCCCTTCCAGGGTTTTGCTACCTGCACTGCACAGGGAATGGAAATGTACGCAGCATGACCAAGAACAAGGATTCAAAATACTAATTGACATAAGTTTGAACACATCTTTTGAAATGAGGTACAGACTTTGTTGAATTCCACTTTCACCTTCCCTCTGGTGAGGGTGTATCTCTGAATAACAAGCTGATAAAGTTGTTTTTGTTTTTTTTAAACTATATAAAATATTTCTTACTGGAGAAATAACATCTACATTTATTTGAGTTCCGTCACTAAAAACAATCTAACTTTCGCATTTAAAATAGTATCCATGAAAATGAACATTTGAAAACACTTATTTGAAAATTTACACTGATGTCATTTGAAGTAGATGTTGGGGGTTAAAAGAATGGTGGGAAAGTGTGTGCTTATTAGTCTCCCACAAACAAGAGAACATGCGCACAAATGTTCACCAGCAAATACAACAGATTTTTTTCTAACGTATTTTAAACATATTTAAAACCCAGGATACTTTTTATGAATTCTAGAAAATACCTAGAAGGCTGCTTGTGGTAAAAAGCTGGGAAAAACCAATACCAATGCATCTGTAGAGCAGCCAATCACCATCCTAGCTTGTGCATTTTCTTCTGTGAGCCAGCCTGGTTTGCAGAGGTATAAACCAAGAAAACCCCAATAAAACAAAGTGAGAAAGAAAAACACTAATGTTACTCCTCCCTGTTCTTCATGTCAGCTGCAGGACTGCCCAGGGTGGGAGAGCAAGGGAGAGCAATCAAGTTCACAAGTACCACTGTATCTCAAAGATAGATGAAGAATTTATGCAGGACATGCATAAATTGAACCTATCTACTCCACCATTTGATCAAAATTCAGTATCTTTATTTCCAGTGTCAATGACCAATATCTCTAATGTAACTGGAAGTTCACCTGATGTGACTCAGGTCTGGTTTAAAAAGCGATCTTTCAGGAATAGATGCAACAAACAGTTTCATTGCTTTTTCATTCTCTCTGTCATCATTGCCCCTCCTGTGCTGGGGGTGGCAAGGCCCTGTACCTGTACCGTATCAGCTGTGTTTGCACTGCCAACAGTGTCCTGGGCCTCTGCTGGCATTTCCCAGCTTTTCCTTCCTCCATCCACCACGGATGGAAGAGGCAACCAAGACAGAGCGGCACCTGCGGCTGACAGGGACCCCGTGCTGACAGGATCCTAGGTACCCCAGGCACACCTTGATTGTGTTTTCACAATTCTCCAACTCAGCTGGGTGTAGGAGGCCATGAACTTTTTCATAAACTTCATAAAACTGTTCCCTTTTAGAACAATTAATAAAGCTCAAAGTACTGTTTCTTTCAAGTCGTGCACTTCTCTATGCTTCAAATAACATGGCAGTATATTTACTTGCGGATTTGGAGAAAGAATGTGCCCCCCCAAAAAAAAATAAGAAAGCTAGGTTTAGTTCAAAGATCTAGTAAGTACTTAATTCATTACATACCTATTTATCTGTGAAGATCTGGAGCTTCTTGAAGACCAAAGTGGTTGGAAGGTTTAACTTTGAAAGATGGCACATGGTAACCTTCCTACTGTCAGAGGTCCTGTGTGGTTTTTAACTTCTATGCTGACCAAGCAAGACTAAAGTCTCCCACAGTGTAAGAAAACATCCTCAGCAGTTGAGTATTCCCCCCTCTTTAAAGCTCCTTTTGAGTGCAAGGCAGCTCTGCATTTTCTGCAATTTATTACATGAAATAATTTCAAATAGGTATTAAATTACCTCAAAATTATCAGCTCATATCCATGTACATTTCCAGTGAACAGTGGAAAGCCTGCAGTATGATAAGGGTGAACAGGAAAACTAGCTGCAAAGTAAGAAAGATGCATGGGGCAGTTGAGTCCTTTTCATCTGACACAGCTGATACAGAAAGAGGTGAGGAGATTACTGAGAAATTTGGTCTTGCAACACCTGATAGTCCTCAGAAATTTAGGTGAGTGCTCAGCTCAGAAGGAGCGATTTGCTGCAGCAAAATATTAGACTGTTTTCCCACCTATAGGAATACTAAAACCCAATGCAGGAAACAGCAAACCCTGGAAATGTACTTCAGGCTTATTCCCTCTGCACTATGCTCATCTCCAGACCGCTCCCGGGTCAGAGCACCTCTGCAGCCACTACTGACTGAAGGGATTGGCTCCCATTACCCTGGTGCAGGGTCCTCTGGAGGTAACAAAATCCTGCCAAGTTCCAGGGGTGCTTATCAGTATGGCTAAACACATCATTCTGAGAAGCTTTATATCACAGGGTTCATTAAGGTTACTGACAGGGATCAGCTTCTTTGGAAGCTTTGGAAGCAAAGATCAGGATCTTTGGGGACATCTTCAGGCATCTCTTCTCATGAAGAATCTTAGGGAATTTCTGTGGTAGCAGAAATTCTATAAACTTGTCATTGAGGTAATAGTGAGTGAAGTTAGCACAGCTAATCAAAATGGTACACAAAAGGTGCAGTAGGAAATAAGATCAGGTGATAAATCACCACCTATTGCAAATTTAAAAAAAAAAAAAAAAGAAAGAAAGGAGAAAAAGATTCAGTAAAGTCTTCCAGCTAGCTAAAAGCTTGAGCAAACAGGAGTGATAGCCCAAGAAATGGTTGCATCCAAAATGCATAAGTCAAAAGGGGCATAAATCTAGGAAGTTAAAGTAAACAAATGGGACCAAAAGTAAATAAGATTTTAAAATTAAATCAGAAAATCATGTGTTTAATTCTGAAGGGAGCAGTGTATGCCAGAGTATTGAGTTATACATTGCTGTATTGAAGAGTAGGTCAAGATCTTATCAGCTCTATTATGAGGAATGTCAATAAAAGGCTGTGTTATGACAAAATGTTTAATTAAAAATGAACATTGTGCAACAGATGAACTCTTTGTATTATACAGAAAAGGAGTCAAATGAATTGTGTTCTCCAAGTTACAAATGGCAGTGAATCATTTTCCCTCCATCAAACCTTCTTATCACTATGAAATCTTGTATTTAAAAAATGGATTCACTTATACTATGCTTTTTTACAAATTAGTGTAGGACTATACCTACAGGATATTTCAAATACTTGAACATCTGGAACAACTGTGATAAGAAGAACACTAGGGTCTTGTTTTCTCGGTACTCTTTCAGGTGAATAAGTGGTTTGCTTTGGCAAGTTAATTAACAAAGCAAAATATTAATACTGATTCAGTGAGTTGATCCAAAAGTTCCAGGAACAAACAAGACTCAATATTTTGGTTCATTACTTATATAATATACATGTGCTCAACATGACTGCCCTAAACTTCTCACTGTTCAGCAATGAAGGTGACAAACAATGACACCAGGAAGAGCACAGGAAAATGCAGCAACACCCATGGTAGACAGACATCATGATTCTTCCCTGGTGAAAATAATTTACCCCTATCCCCTCTGCAATGTTAACCATCTTAGACACGAGGCAGTGCCAGAGCCAGGATCCTAATCTATGAGAGTAAAGGCAAAGGATTGCAAGATGGAAAATGTTTTGTAAACAGTTTTAAAGGAATGATGCAAAAAGCAGGGAACATAAATTGGTAAATAAGCACCATAGGACAAGGCAAAAAATGGCTTAACACCTTCATGGCATTCCTTCCCAGCACATATTTGTGTAACAAAGCATAGCAGAACATTCATATGGACACTTGGGCTGGAACATGCAGAAGAGAAGATTTTTAATATCTCTACCACTCAGCTTCAAATCCCCAACAGAGCATACAGATGTATATGGACACACACACACACACTGCATAAACTGTGTGCTTCTTAAAACCCAGCAAAAACTGGGAGAGATTTCTAATGAAAAACTGGGTAACATTCCTAAAACAAGGTACACGAACAGAATGAAGCTTCCAATAGGAGATGATGAACCTGAGATACTGAAATAGATAAATCAGATGCCAGATGAGAGCACACTCAGTATTTCATATCTGCCCCTTTTTCAGAAGCAATTAATATTTGCATTAAGAAAATAGCTCAGAGTCAGAAATAGCTTCAGTGTGGCATTCTTGTTTTTGACAATCAAAATTTGGCTTCATATGCCCCATAATTTTGGTATACTCTTATACCTGTGCTATACAATAAGTGAAATATATTAGAGCAAAGAGCTCCGCTGATCAGCTGATAGAAAAAAAGGTATTATGTAGAAAATAGAATTCTGGTGCCTTTTAGGCAACAGATTTGTAAGTTTGGAAGGACCTGTGGGCAGCACATGCTCCAGCTGTGGGAGTGTGAAAGACTCTATTACTACAGCAAGAATATCCATGGACAAAGACAAACTTACCAAATCCAAACTATTAGAAAGGGGAAAATCTAAAATATGCTCATGAAAGAATTTGCAGTCATAGAAACTGATGATATTAAAGAGCTATTGAGCTGGTCTTCCTGTCAGAGTTAAGCTTTGTTTCTTGCAGTTCTTGCATAATAACAACTTACCTGTAGGATTGCTGCCCTATCCCTCAGTAAATTGTTCTAAAGTCCTTTATGTTTTCATCAGATACTGCTTCCTGAGATTCAGTCTACAATTACCCATAATAATACTGTCATATTTAAGGACAGCAAAATACAGCTATAGAAACATGTTTTCCTTTGAGCATAGGACATCCCAAATCAAGCGCCAATAAATCTCAATAAGAGAGAATTATTACCTAAGATGCAGATTTGGTAGCAATATTAAAAACTAAGTCCTCAGAGGAGGTCTAGTTAGGGGCAGAAATAGAGAAAATCTTTCACCAGGAGCCAGTAGAGATTCCCAAGGTCATGGCCTAGTTGAAAATAAGAGAACAACTCCCACTGATTTTAATGGGGCCAGGATGTGGTCCCCATATTTTATCCATAGTGTATCACCACAAATGTAAACTAAAAATGGAGCATCATGAGGTGAGGTGCCTATAATTCCTAATGTTTTCATCTACTGTAATAGCCAAGACCTCTCCCTGAACTCCAACACAGGCAAATTAGTTCCACATGTCAGACACTGACCGTAATATTTTCCCTTACACTTGGTGTACAATGAGGGGATGCAGTACACCATAGAGTAATTAGTAAATTCCTTTTTGTGAAATAATGCATGACAGAACAACTCAGTAAAAATGTTGCTCACTTGAAGGTTGCTAGCTCATGAAGAGTACAAGTAGGAAAAGCAATCAATGGATAATAAGATAAATTAAGCTCCCCTTATTGTCCAACACCTTCCTAGCTGCTGCTTTACTTGCTTCGTTTCAACCCTTCTGCCCTTGTGGGTCTCCTGGTATCCCTCATTTCCAACATCACCTCTAAATCTGGGATTACAATCTAGCACAATCCAAACTGAACCAGTTTTTATAGTTTCCTGAAAGAGAAATCTAACATATAGGATAGAACTGCTAGGCATAGGCAACTCATGCATTTTGCATACCCTACAGTACCCTGCCAAGGGCTCAGCTGCCATTCCAGATGGCTGTGGGTCTATTGCTTGTTTTGTGTCATATTTACCAGCCCCATGTTTAAGTAACAAACTCTCACCTCAATATGTCTTTTACCACCAGTGAGAAAACAGTAAAAGAGAACCAAGGCCTCGAGGCAGTACCTGTTCATTGCATTGCCCTTTGACCAGAGATTATGTCCAATAATAATAATAATATGCAAACTTCCCTCAAATCACTCTCCTGAAACCATTCTATTAGGAAATAACCTTGGCTGTGGAAGGCTAAGACATGCCCTTTTTGATGGCACACACACAGGGACTACAGAGGGTACCCAAGGATGCTTTGGAACAAAACTGTGACACAAATGACAGCTCATGGAACATTGTAGCCCACTACAACACCTGGACTCATTAATTACTCTGTTGGGTAAATACCAACACAGAGGAAGCCGCCAAAACCAATGACAAGTCAAGGTGAAGTCAGACTTGGAATACCTGTCTGACTTCACCTAGATTAAACAGAAAAGTGGCCATGAAGAACTTCATCAGGCCTTGTGGAAGAGAATGAGACCTACCTCATTGTGAGAAGCCGCTCTCCTTTGCCAATACTACATAGTGCTGAGTGTGGCACCACTCAGAGTGCAGCATCACAGCAGACAGAAGCTGACATCTATGGAAAATGTTTCTTTCCAGTCCTGTAAAATAAAGCCAAATCACAGTTCTTTCAGACACAAAGACTCTGTTAAAACACCACACTGCATAATTCCAAGATGATTTTCATTCAAGTCACCCTTGTTAAGTTCAGTGTTTCACAAGGAAGAAAAAAGAATTATAAAAGCAACAACAGAAACTAACGGAGAAACAAACAAAAAACCTTCCTCCATCCTCAAACCAACAAACTGAACTCCTAGAGTTCAAGACATGTTTTTATGGATTTTATTTACAAATATAATAAAGTGTCTTTCTTTGAAAAATTTATTTTCATCGTTTAGAAGTAGGGAGTTTATAATAGTTTAGAAGTAAAGACAGGTAAAAATTTCTAAGCTTTCATGTATTGGCCAAGCATCCAGTATACAATAGAACGGTGACTACTGCGATAACAGTTTCAAAATATCCCACAGAATCATTAATAATGAAAAATGAACCACCACTTTTTCAACTAGACCACAGCACTGAATGCTACACCCAGCTGCTTCTTGAACACCTCAAGGGATGGTAACTCCACCACCTAATTGTAGAAATGTGACGATAAGCACTGTAGAATTAGACAAAAGTGAAGTAAAGAGATATACTTTGATCAAATTGATGGCATATAACTTGAATTTCATTAATTTCTCTGATAATGCATTAACCAAAGTTGAAACTCTGCTAAATCCACACCGACTTGTATACAATTGATATGAATATAGAGATGGTATACATAGAGAAAGGGAAACTGGATAGGGAGGAGCTGATTATATTAGTGCAAGCTGAGACCACAAGAAAGAGAAAGCCAATTAAAAAATATACAAAACATGTAAATATTATCTTCAGGCATTCTCTTTTCAAAAGGTTTTGAACCAAATTCCAGATAGTTTGTAAACACATATAACTTTAGTAGAGTAACAATCAAGTTTAGAAAAGAATTATTTAATACTTTATTGTATTAAATACAAATCTCTTAGCATCTTTGTCTGGAGTAGCAGAACCCTACTAGCACCTTAGTTCAATTAAAGGTATGCAGACCACAGTTAAATTACATCATTTTAAGACAAGGAGAAAATAATTTGCAACAACGTGTCTTTTTGAGTTTGAGGTTCTTTCCATGACTTAGGACAGAAAAGAAATATTTTTAATAATACGTTCTAAGAAGTTTGTGAACCAGGTGCCTACTGACAGACTAGAAACAAAATACTTTTCCTTGTAATTGATGTATCTGAGATGGAATAACTATTTCTACAAGATAAATTTCTGTTTCAGTTGAAAGTAATACATATTTTAGGAATGCACAAATACAAAGCAAATGATCCTAACATAATATAAATCCCTTTTATGAATCTCAAATGTTAAATTATCATAGAATCATAGAATGGCCTGGGTTGGAAGGGGTTAATGATCATATCATTCCAACCCCCTGTCATAGGCAAGGACACCCCCCACTATCCCAGGTTGCTCAGAGCCCCATCCAACCCGGCCTTGAACACTGCCAGGGGTGGGGCAGCCACAGCTTCTCTGGGCAACCTGTGCCAGGGCCTCACCACCCTCATAGTAAATAATTTATTCCTACTCTCTAATTTAAAACTGTTCTCAGTCAGTGTGAAGCCATTCTCCCTTCTGTCACTCCAGGCCCTTGTAAATTGTCTCTCTCCATCTTTCCTGTGGGCTCCCTTCAGGTACTGTAAGGCCACAGTTACGTGACCCCAAAGCCTTCTCTGTTCCAGGCTGAACAATCCCAATTCTCTCAGCCTTTCCCCACAGCAGAGCTGCTCCATCCCTCTGATCCCCCTGGTGCCTCCTCTGGGCTGGCTGCAGCAGGTCCCTGTCCTTGCTGTGCTGGGAGCCCAGAGCTGGATGCAGCCCTGCAGGTGGGGTCTCAGCAGAGCGGGGCAGAGGGGCAGAATCCCCTCCCTGCCCTGCTGCCCACGGGGCTCTGGGTGCAGCCCAGCACACGGGGGGTTCTGGGCTCCCAGCACACGGCCGGGCCATGTCCAGCCTCTCAGCCACCAGCACCCCCAAGTCCTTCTCCCAGGGCTGCTCTGGATCTGCTCAAGCCCAGCCTGGATTGGTACTGGGGGCTGCCCTGACCCAGGTGCAGCCCCTTGGACTTGGTTTGTTAAACCTCAGGAGATTCCCATGGGCCACCTCTTGAGCTTGTCCACATCCCTCTGGATGGCATCGCATCCTTCAGGTGTGTCACCCACACCCCTCAGGTTGGTGTCATCTGCAAAACCTGCTGAAGGCACACTCAATCCTTTTATCTTTATCATTAATGAAGATATTAAATAACACTGGTCGCAACACATTTGTCATGTCTGGGTATCTGCTTACACGGATAAAAAGCTAAACCACAAGAGGCCCATGGTTCAAACCATCAGACATGGACACATTGAAGATGAGATCCAAACATTAAAACAAGCCTGACATGCTTCTAATTAGTTTTCTGTATTAGCATACACAAACCCATGCACAAGTAAAATTCTTGTGTTTCAACTACTTTTTGCATAACATTTTTAGCCTTTGAAATACATGTTTTAACATCATCAGGCACCAGAGCTGTTTTTGCTATGTGGCTTAAGGACTAAGTGGAAATTTCAGTCCCTCAAGTGGCAGCCATTCAACATGAAACTCATAGCACAATAGGACGTAGTCCTTCATCACCACTTTGCATACCCTGATATCCCTATTCACATTGACTGTGAAAGTCACTCTTAATAAAAAGCACAGAACAACCTGGTAGATATACTTCTGGCTTAAAATAAATCAGATCTTTTGGGGAAGCATTTATCAAGAATAACTGATACAAATTCATCTGTGTCACGTAACTTTGGTCAAATCTACTTTAAATATGCTAAAATGAGGTCCACCACCAGTATTCTCTACTACATAGCTGAGCAAACTTGGCATTTAATACATAAATCATAAAAATTGATCGAAGTCCACAGAATAAGAAGCTATAAGTTATGTTCAAAATTATAAATTGTAAGTCTTTAATAAGGAACTGCAAAACACCTCTGTGAAATCAATATCTTGTAGGATGTCAGAAGAAGAGCTACAATGGTAATCAAAATTTTTGTTCCTAAAGCAAAACAAACCCAAATTCTCTGAGAGATAGCAGAGCTCATGGGAGGTGAAAAAAATGCCAAACCAAAATTTTATGATACCGAGACATTAAATGCTAAATGCTACTACAGTTCTTCCCTTGGACAGAGAATGAGAAGAACCTCTTATCTGAGCTAAGTGCAATAAAAACAAATTGCCATGAAATATCCATGGCCTGCTGCCTTCCACACTAAAATAAAAGTTAAGTAAAATCTTCAGGATTTGCCTAAGAACTCTCTGGTTTGAACCATCTGCTAAAAGAAAGATGCAGCAAGATTTTTCTCCCAACCACCATCTGACTTCATCTTTTGACTCTGTCCGGTATTAGTTGTTCTCTTGGAGAGGTGAGCCCTCAGCATCATTTTCTCTGGGCTGCATCTTCTCACCTGCACCTGAGGGATAGACGCTGTGCCAAAGTGGGCAGAAAAGGAAGATCTCAGGTATGCCTAAAACATATAAACTGGGGAAAAAAAGGTATTCTGAAAAATACATTTGGTGCAGTGCTGAGCCGCCACCACTGGCTGAACAGGCATTGTAGGGCTCTTGCTCTTTTCCTAGAGTCAGTGTGAAAGAGCCTAGGAAGGGACATCAGCAGAGCCTGTGCTTCTGAGGAACAAGACTTCACTGGCAGAGGGGAGGAGGATGCTTGCATTCCATCATCTACTTTTCTTTTGACATAGATTCTTCCTTATCTAGATTTATGAAAGGCAGATACTATGATAGGATGGTGGTATGAACAAAGGGGACAAAGAGTATTCTGTTTGATTTTAAGGCACAATTAGACTTTTGCCCAGCAAAAATTTAGGGATAGAAAAAAATCTATAAAGTTGTAAAAATTCTACAATCCAAATGAATTTAGCTGACTCAAACTGTGAAAACAGCATTTTCTTTGAATTAATAGTTGCTCACCTTTTATTTTTTTAAACTGAGACTGAAACTTCTACTTTCTGCTCTTTATTTTTAAAACAAATAATAATTTCTTTCACAGACCAAGACATAGGTGACAAAAGTACTAGTCTTGATCTTCATTGAATCTGGAATTAATTTGAAAAGATGCAGGAAATTTTGATAATTTTTAGAATAAAGGTTACAAACAGAATTTTGAATTTTTCAAACACTAAAAAAAAATTCCTAGAGTGTCAGTTTGTCCTGAGAAATATCACTTCTCTCACATCATTAAGTAAGTCATGAACACAAGTGCTAGGATTCTTTCCTAAAGGTTTGACAAACAGGAAAAGTAGTAAATAAATTATAGATTCTATATTAGTCTATAATATATGTAACAATTTCTAGACTATATACTTGATTTTATACCTACCACAGTCAAAGAAAAAAAACAAAATTTCAGGACTGTGCCTGATGGGACTTTATTTCTTTTCCTTCTCACGAAGGACTTAGAACTAATATACCTAATTGGGGTAGAATATTAGCTATCTAAATATATTTATTGTCTCTTTAGGCTTTGTATTTACTATGGTATACTTAGTGGTATATTTTTATCATTACTGTTGTTTAAAATTTAGAGCAACAGCAAAGAAAGAAATCGTTTTTTTTCTGAACAGAAATTAAATGGGAGATCCACAAAAGAAAAAAAAAAAGCTGGAAAACTGATTCTGTAAACCTGAGGTCTAGTTCCCTTTTGAAAACAGCCTCAGCAATTGCCATTTGCTGCCATTCAGTTTTATGACAGTAGATTATTGCAGAAAATAAAGTTTGAAATTAATTTGAAATGAATTTTTCACCAGCCACAGTTCTGACACAGAGCATTTGTCACCCTAACAAATGTGTACTAGAATTAATCTTCATAGTGTACAGGGCTTCCCCTGTAGCTTCACACCAGAGCAAATCACAGAGAATTATCAGATTTATTATCTCTTTATTGATATTCCTGAGGCATTTGGATGGATTGATTCAGATGTGCTACTCCTTGGACATATTAGATAGATTACTTAACAAATTTCCAAGCAGCTGCTCGTGACCCGGTCAATATCTCCCAGGAAGTTCCTGCTCACAAACACCCATCACTTGCCAGAAGCACATCTGTCCTCTGATCTACAGCTGTCGTCTCGTGAGCCACAAACCACAGTACAAACAGAGGAAGTTAAAGCACCCCAGTCTTGCCTTTTCAATTTAGACCACATTTGGGGCTTAATAAGCCTCTTTGCATAAATGCTTCGAAAAGTCTGTATTATTCTAGTGTTATCTAATCATCAAAGGGAAATGTTTCTCAAGAGACAAATCATTCATATATTACTACTTTTTGCTTTTAAAAATGCCAGCTTCTGACAAAATGGACGGTCTTCTGCAGCATGTTTTAGTTTGAACTGAGGAGCAGAGCAGATGGAAGGACACTCAGGAAATTTTTAAGGGTTTCTACATGATAGAATCTGGTGATGGAACTTCTGGCTTACCACAACAGATTCACAGCCTGGCACAGTTGTTTCTTATTCATGCTAAATGCATCCCATCCCCTGATGGGAGAAAACTGCCATCCCCACAGATCCCATCCTACTGCCTGGTAGTAATGGGCTGTTCCCATTTTACCATCACTCAGGAGTCTTTACACTCTGCAGACACAAAGGCTGTTTTCTCACCGGGACTGTGCATCTCTAAATCTGGAATTTGACCATCAACTCACCTCCCACTCATTCCATAAGAACGACCCAGCACAAACATCCTGAGATCTCAGGATGGCACAGCAGGTTAGGTCACCTCACTGCCAGCCAGATTCCCAGGAGGCCAAGCAAGCTGGAGCTGGGATGTTGCTGTACGTCCCACAGTCAGGCATGGAAGAGCTTTTTCTCAGCCTGAGGAAAAGGCTGCAGACTCCTCCTTCTCCTTTCTGTCCTTCAGCAGTACTCTATCAGAAGTAAAGGAGGGATGGGACAGAGGGAGGAAGGAAGAGAGGGAGATTGGAAGGAAGGGAGGGAGGCAAGGAAGGAGACAGCACCAAAGTCCTCAGCATATTTATCAGATCACTGTGTCCAGCTGGGCAATAGGGAATACTAAGGATATGACTTCATCCTACCTCTCACACGTTTACTCAGAAATGTAGGAGGACACCTATTTTTTCAGGAGGTGATGTAGAGGGGCCACATTTCAGCAGTGCTTCCTCACACCTTACCATTTTTACATTACAAGTCATGCTAACCATGGAAGGAGAAGGGCAATTCTGTTGGCTCATCCTCCAAATCTATTTTTTCTCATTTTAAATACAGAAATAGACTCTTTTACCAGTTGCTGAGACAGTATGATGGTTAAGCCATTTCTTTTCTGTGCATGAAAAGGTCAATACACACAAGCTCCTGTTCAAGGAAACACTCCACCTGCCAAGCTACAGGGTAATTCTGGCTACATCTTGGTACTGAGGACCTGATGCCCATGCTATGAACATTTCAACAGTAGTTTGCCTCTGTGGTTTGAATGCCTGGCTCGGGCACATCTCCCACATTTGTTCCATCTGAAATGAAATTGGTTCACACGCTCCAAAACATGAAGAACAATAATAAATTACTTTTTCTGCAAGTGTGTTGTACGTGGATCCATATGAACTGTTTCTGAAGAGAAGCAAGACTATGGATAACCTAGAAGCCAGAAGAGTCAAGGAGTTGGGAAAGGTGGTTGAATTATTGGTCATATAATAGTAAAAGAGAAGGTAACAAATATACTCAGAAAATTTTATTCACTGAAAATATTTTTCCCAGAAAATTTGGACTGATTAACTCAATATAATAAGACAAATATAGTGACTGACTATTAAGATAGTCTGAATATTTCCTTGAGTAATTCAAGATAACAGTCTAAAGATAAGTTTAGATATCTAGGGAGAGACAGAGATGGCAAATACTTTTTCTGTTGGCAATATGAATAGAAAAAAATATTTTTCAGTAAAGAACCTTCACATCACAAACCTTTCCCAGTAAAAGGAGTTCTCTTATCTAAATTATGCAACTAACAGAAAAGAAAATGAGATCCTTAATGCGTGGTCTTTTTCACAGAATTAGATGGACCCTAAAGACAAGCAAAAGAAAAATTAAACTGAATTTACCATGATGCGGCATTCAAAAGTCCCTCTACAAAGTTTTCTACGAAATCAAATGAAAGTGTTTCATTTCTTATTAGCCAGATCCATGTATTTCTGAAGAATTAGAAATTTAGAATCCACAATTCACTGCTTTCAGTGGTAAAAGAAGAACAGATGCAACCTGTGCATGCTGGGATTATTAAGGAAGCTCGAGGTAATAAAACGTTCATATTACTTTTAAATTCAATGGGAGTGAAACTTGTAACTCCTTAAGGCTGTTGAAAATTATATTTTCCAATATTCTTGAACTAAAGAAATTACAATTTTGATAAACCTTCTGTGAACTAGTAACTATTGATTATTTAATGGTTGATTAAACTGCCTCCAGAATTCCACATTAAGAACATTAGCACTCATATTTCTATTTTTCATAAATGTCAATTTTCTGAAATTATGTGTTATTCAACATGAATAATTTCTTGAAAATAATCTTGCATAGCAGTAGGATATGGCCTAAAAGCGATCCTCTGGATGCTACCAAAAATGAACCAGCAAAAAAGAAATTTAAATAAGTGAAAAATATGAGCATTTCTTAAGAACCTATTTTATAAAATAGAACTTCTTCCTTTTCATAACAGAAAACAATACCAGTGATTCAGATCTATAGCCCTACCCTGGCCATGCACAGTAGAGGTAGCATGAACAGGATGGGATTCTAGACCACCAGCTATTCCACAATGGCCTCTCCTATTCCCATATTGTACACCCTTTATCCATGTGCTACACCAAAAGGCATGAAAACCTTGCTTCTGTTGCAATGAAACGCAAAAGCAAAATTAAACAGCACAAAACTCTTTTGTAAAAACACATTCTTGGCTTTCAGCCAGCTCCAGTGAGTAGCTACAGTCATACCTGAGAAAAGCACTCCCTGCACCGCCCCACAGAGCAAGTCCAGTGCCAGCTCCTCTCCTGCGCAAGGCAGGGATATCTCATCCTTGCCTTTTCCTTTATTACTGAGCCAGCAAAAGGCATTTTTATCAATACTTCTGAGAATCGTTTAGCCAGCTGTGAACCATTTTACAACACATAGGAGCTGAAGCTTCTGTTTGGGAAGGTGTTGTCGTCATATGGGATTATGCAGGAAGAGGTTTGGTGAGCAAAGACTTCACTAGGAAGTTACACGGGGTTCTTCAATTCATAACTTCGAGAAGTGGAAACACCTAGAAAGAATGAAGCTTGGAGATTTCTCCATATAAGCATTCAAACTGGAAAAAGAGAAACTTGTGTTTTGTCTAATAATGAACAAATATCAAATAGGAAATAAATTCTAGTATTTCAATGCAGCAATAAAAAAAGAGCACTACTGGCTTGTATGCCAGGTCAATTTTATTCCTTTTTAAAATACGGAGGAATGAGGGCACTGGAAAACTGCAACTTTCCATCACCACAAGAGTAGATATTAACTAAAGGCGGGATTCCTTATGTTTATGTATCTTGCCTACAAATACCTTCATTGCCTTTGCTTTTCCTGCAGGGCACACTGGTTTTGTCCTTCAAAATCTCTTGCATGAGGCCTGAAACTCTCATCGAACAAGATATAAGCAGAACAATGGAAAAGGTCTTAAGAGGCCACACACAATACATCCAAACATGGAATGCTCCAAGTTGATAGAGCAAAGTAAACACTTTACAATATTTGTAATCAACATAGGGAGTCTTTTATTGCTTTGCAGAAATCTACGCCAAGGAAAAATTGCAGCTCTCTTATTTTTTAATGACGCAGCATGCTGTTAATTTGGGTATAATGCCAAAAAGCTTCACAGTGTTATTCAGGAAAGAGTTGTCTAGAAACCCCTCAATGTCATAGATAAAATTGAATCTGAATGGCTAAACCAATTAGAAAACAAATCAATTTAAAACTAATTTTATCCACAACATGCAGTTTTTTAACAAACATCTTTTACTACAACAGAGCTACTAGCGACATCCTTAAGCCAAATACATTTACTCTGTTCCTGGTGTTGCATACGAAACAGGAACACCTTTATGGTACTACTAAGGCTACAGAGAAAACAAATGCCTGAATATTTCCTCTTTTGTTGTCCCATTTCCACCATTAAAAAAGCAAAGTCCTCCTCACAGCTAGGCAAACACCTTGGAATTTCTCCTGCCTAGGCTTCCTGCCTATTCACCAAAACCAACCGCTTGTTCTCCTGGAGTTTTTAAGGCCATTCCAAAGCTCCCCACAGAGTCTCTTCCCTTCTGGCCTGAATGGGTCACCACTGGTTTGAAATCCTACCCAAGAGAAGAGTATTCTCGTGCCTTTCGTACCTAGACGCTGCAGGTATGGGGTCAGTCCTTCTCTTCAAGGAATTAGTGAAAGGCAAAAATGTCACTAAGAGCTTTCAGTAAGAGCCCATCCTACCCCGCCTGGATTAAACTGCTGCCACCTTCCACTCACACACCAAGAAAACAAACATGACTGTACAAAGCAAAGCACAGTGGCGAGACGAAGATCTCTCCTGTATTTCTTTGGCTCTAATAATTAAGCATCAAAATAAGAATTTGCAGTAGTAACAGATAGAAGGGACAAAGGGCTGAAAAACAGAGGGGGTTGTCTTCCATAAAACTATGTCAATCAGCCACCTCAGTTCCATCTCCGAATTCGCACAGGAAAGTCTGGGAAAATGCAGGAAAAAAGCAAGCAAATAAATTACACTGGTTGAAAAAGCAAGGACTTCTTTTTTTTTACTTAATCCTTATTAATGCTTAAAAAATAGCATGTTGTGTCTCTCAAAAAAGGCACGTTAGCCTAGACAGCAAATTACTTCCCACTCTGTTATCCTTCCCATAGTTATGGTCTGGCTTTGAACATTAATGTGAAGCAATATGAAGTTTCCTGTTATACTTTTTATTGCTTTTGCATTCAGCCTGAAAATTCATCTTAACCTACAAAGAATTGCATAACTCACACCCTCATTTTTTGCATTGGAATAAGGAGAGCAAAAAATTAAAAAATAATCACTGAATAACTTAGAAAACCTGAAACAACACAATCTTTTGTAATCTCTAATCACCCTTTTATAATTACACTTCTTTTAGTTCTTATCAAAACAAACCCCTACTCAATTACAGTCCTTTCAAGGCAAGAAGAAAAAAGGCATCTGAACAAATGCAAAAACACTTTTGTCCAAGTTTAAGTTTCAAAAGGAAGCATAGCACCAGGCTGCTTTTTCCTTTATTCTGAAGCGCCAGAAGTTGTTTCAAAATGTGCTTTTTTCGCATTAACCTTCAAAACATCTTAAAATCACTTTGGAAAATTAATAATAACACTAAATTAATAATAACAATAAAACCCACAACACCACAAGATAATAAGTTTAGTTCCTTTTCAGGAATTGAGGAGGATTTGTTCTACGGTGTAGTGCATTCCTTCAAGGGTTTTACTTCTGTCCTACAAGGATTTTCTGTCCTTACAGTGAAGGAAAAAATATTGCCCTGTCCCAGAATTTACAAAATCCTATCACTATTATAAATTCCTGAAGAATTGTTCAACAGCCAGAAAGTGTTAGAAGAGGACCATATTTCCTGTTGCACAACAAAGCATTTAAAGTAATTTCTATTAGTATTATACTGAACATTTTTGGATCCTTTCCTACTAAACCCTTGTTAAAAAGTCCCACGGGACTGAAATCATTCAGGATATTAATGATTTTTAATTTTACAATTACAAAGACATTTAATTTGACCTGAAAGTTTAAAATTAAATTTCCAAACTGGATGCAATGATATAGGGCTTCCCACTGTTCCAGAAATACAGTTCTTCCAGTAAATAAAAATGGAACATAAATGACACGTATGTTTAATATTGATAAGAGGAAAAAATACAAAAAACAAACAACAAAATTTATTCTGTGTGTTAAGTTGATTTTATATTTTATCAATAAATTGAATAAAATAGGTTGTCTTTTTAATGTGTTTTCTATCATTTTCACAGAGGGAAGACACTGACAAAAGCCTTAAGCTTTTATTTCGGTACATTCTGCCAACTGAATACCAGCTTGTATACAAATTCTTTTAATCAGATGCTTTATTCAGATGTTTTTGAAAATTCAAAAAGAAGAGTTGATGAAATTTAGACACACCATTAATGTTATTGGAATACTTCTTTGTATATAATACATCCCACTGGAAAATAGTATAATATAAAACTAATTGAAATAGTTTCATAAACCATTTCACACCCATCTCTCAAATTTTATGAGAGCGCTGTGGATGTAAAAAACACTTCAGATTCATTCACCTCTCTCAAAAAATAATGAAATTCTAAGGATTGTAAACAGCTATAAATTTAAATTTAAAGACCTCCATTAATCTTGATAAAGAATATTAGTGCATAACTTAGTTTGTGTATAACTAAATATATTCAAACTGCAAATGGCTTATAACCCAGGCACCAGACAGTCTTTAATAGCAGCATTCAACAAATTCCTAGAACTGTAGCTACACCAATGCTGAAGCACCTGAGCCTTAACTTTACTTCCATGTCTCAGTGGGACTACTCCAGGAGTGAAGTTACTCGCTGTGTTAGCATCTGTTAAATGAGATCCATAATTACAGCTAGCAGTTGGAAAACTGAAGCAAAACATGAATTAGCATTTCAAATATTTCAGTATATATACTATTCCCATGTCACCAATTAAAGTCCCATCTGTACAAAACTGTACCAAAAATACCCGTATTTTAATATCCTTCCCTTTCATATCTAAATACTTCACTTGCATTGGAAAATAAAATCTAAATTTTTTTTTTTTTTACTACCACTACAGAATGGTCAGCACTGCTACCACCAGCAACAATGCATTACCATTGTACAAATGCCTTCCTAACGTTGGAGTGAATTTATTTCCACAGCAGTATGGTTTTTACTATTTTTGAGCTGATGACCACATTAACCATTATAAATCCTTTCATATATAGATAAAAAATATTATGGGTATGGTATCAGACAGAAATGATCAAGAAGGTAAGTGATCTTAAAAGATGAGCTTTTTTTTTGAACTTGGGCATTATACTTTTTTCCTCTCCTTCTTTCTACTTTCCTGCTTCCACAGAAAAAAAATAATTCACTATAGTATTTAGAAAAGAAACTTTGAGCAGTCTAAATTTCTTTTTTAAGAAAAAAACTTATCTTGAGGGCAAAAGCACTCCAGAGGTATATGGCATTTAATATTGTACAGAATATATGTCTACAGAAGGTACTCAATGTACTCTGTGTTTCTGAAGAATAAATTTCTCCACTGAAGTACTTGAGTCTGGCCAACGAGCCTGAGAAAATGATAATAGTTTAATCAAAGCCAGCCTAGATAATAATTTTATTTGATGAAATGGAAAAAATCATAATACTATGTATTCTATTTAGTTTTTAGCTTCCAGACACACACTCTAGTATTATCAGAAGTACAAAAAGCCTTAGTATATGAGAGAAATTTTGCAAATTATGATAAAACATGCTCTATCTCTGATAAAGAGAAAACTCTGAAAAGAAAAAAATAAAAAATGTTTTTATCTCTTTTAAGAAAGTCCTGAGACTGCCTAATTTACTGGTTCCTTATACAACTTGAAGAAAAGAGTATTAAACTCTCTAGACGCAGTAACAAAAGAAATAGAACGCAAGCTCTGTAATCAGAATTGAAATAGACACATGAAAATAAAGAGTCACAGAGCATCTTTATCTAAGAACTATTCTGTCAAATTAGAACTAAAATAATTTAATTTCATTAAAACCTATACTTTTAAGGTTTGTACAAAGGTAAATAACTTACAAACACACCTAGGAATTATTCTTCTAAGACTGGCGGTTCTGTAAAGTTTCAGAGAAGTTTGAGAAAAATATTATGGTCATAATAAAGAAACAAAAACAATTCTTCAATCTGTTTCCCAACACACAGCTTTATTTTACATTATTAATTTAAAATGTAATGCTGTATATGAAATAGAAAAGTTTAAATTCCACAAGTGCTTGCTCCCAGGAATCCCATTTTGAATATATTTCCCCAAACAAATAATTCTACCTACAAGTAAAGTCATGTGAAGAACCAGGCATCCCCCCTGCCACCAATATTTATGAAATCTATTAAAACAGCAGACAACCCCTGTCTGGGTAGAACACTTGTGTTATAACACAGTACTTTTACTTTACAGCATTGTACTTAAAAACCTATGTCATTGTAAAGGTCTTTACTAAATTGCTGTATAAATTAGTTTTAAAGTATTCCTCTAATCCTGTGAACTACAAAAAAAAAAAAAAATACTGATGGGAGGCACTACTATGAACTATGTTGTCCCCTACCAGAAATCTGTGCAATAACATCAACTTACAATGCTTATTATGAGATTGAACATTTGCCATGTGAATAAATTTAATCACAAGTAGCCTCTTGACAAGTTGGACAAAGGGGGGGTTTATATTATAAAACATTAAATGATAGATTTTGTAGTTAACTGATAACCCAGCTGTTGGGAATGAATACTCTTAAAAGTATTTGCACATTTCAAATACCACATAAAACTCGTATTAGGGATACATTTGTATGAAACCACTGGATAATCAGCGTTGAAGCACATCTGAAATACTGTGTTTCCATGTATGAAATAGTTAAGGGGAACAGGCATAAGTGCTGGAAGGGGTTACACAGATTCTAATGTTTCCTCCCTTTCATTCATGGCTGACAAAGTAGTTGAAAGACATGTAGCTCATCACACAGAGCTCGAAAAAAATAAAGAACATACAAAATTACACCAGACAGGGAAAGCAGTAAAATGATGTGGCTTATTCACTCGATGACACACAGGATTGTGAAGAAGGAATACGTTTAACAACATGGTATTTCTTTAACGGAGACAATCGCTGCATCACAAGTGACACAAAGTGAAGACAGGCAAGATGACCATTTATCTCCACACAGGATCAACAAAAAAATCAAACAAAACCAAGCCCCTAAACCATTATCATGTGGAAGAGAAAAGACCTCCTTGAAAAGCAAAGTCAACAGAGGGACAAACAGGTGTTTGCATTCTCTGCAGTTTTACTCATGGGTTTCATTATGTGCTCCACAGAAAGAAAAACAATTTCATTTGCAGATCTTGCAGGGAAACAAAGAATTTCAACAAGGAGTCCCGATAAACATCTTACGCTGTTAAACATCTTCACCGGGAGAGAGAGAAAAATCTCCCCCCGCTGCAAGCAACCGTGGACATCTTTTGTTCCCTGATAAATATTTGCTTTTGTCTTTTGTGATAAGGTCTGCTGCCTTCGCCTCGCGCACAAAAAGGGCCCGCTTGTTTCTGTATAGAAAACATTTAATTAAGATCATTTCCGATTTTCCAAGCCTCCCGTGCGCTGAGGAAAAGGACTAGCGAAAGGGGAGAAAATCCGACCCCCGCCGGCTGGGCCGAGGAGCTCTGCCCGAGTCGGGCCGGGAAGCAGAAGGGCCTTGCCCGCTCCGCTCCGCGCCGCCGGCAGCACCGCCCTGCCCGAGAGCGCCGGGGCTGCACCTCCCGCATCCCGCGCTCGGTACCACCAAACACAGGCCGGGCCAGCGGCCAGCAGATGCTGCAGTTTGCTCAAGGAGCGGGGAAAAACATTGCTTTGGTTGGTGGGGCTTTTTTTCGTGGGTGGTTTTGGTTTTGTTTTTTTTGTTTTCTCTCCCCCCCCC
>VXBU01008273.1:131366-168035 GCA_013400315.1 Bombycilla garrulus
CCCTCTGCCATGGGATTAGACGGGGCTACTCTTCCCACTAGAGTTTTGTTTCTAAATCCTTTACAGAGTAACGTAAAATTTGGAGTTTGCCTCTTTGTTACAACTCAACTCTCACTAAAACATCGAGACCTTTTCACCCAAGCAAAGAGCAGCTTCAATAATTATTTCAAATATTGTGTCTTGAACAACAAGAAAAATAAAAGCAGTGCCACGCTCTACAGACTCTGCAGTCTTAATTGTCTGAAGACTTGACCTGTCTTTAGTACTAGGGTTGGAATATACAAATGGTTTTCTCAGTGCTGTAGTAGTTTGAAATACTGAAAAGAAAATCTGAGACAAAGTCATCATAAACTGTTTGTTCACATACAAGCAGTACACAACTACCAAAGAACTTAGTCCTTATGCTCATTTACTGGAATTATTCCTCTTTATCATGTTGACTGCCTGCAGGACCCAATCCTGGAATATTCTTGTGCGCCAGGTGCTAGGAACAAGGTGCTAGGCTCTTAGCAGTTACCTCCCTGCATACCTCAAGACAACACTCCCACTCATAACCAGAGACTTATTACTTGAGTCAGTATGAAATTTTGTTAAGAAATACTGACAATAAAAGCCTGGTCTGAAATAGGGAGAATTAGAATGCAAAATTTAAAGCCACATGATATGAGTAAGAAGAAATACAGCAAATATATTCCACTAGGAAATATGCACAAAGTTGCAAGAAAGAATCATTCCTGCAGTCCAAATTTAAAGCACAGGAGAGTAACTCATACTGTGGACCAGACATAGTCATGAGAGATCTTCCTTTGGTTCAATATTCAGAGCACAAAGTGGCATTCTTTTTTTCCTTCAAAACTTAGCCCAATAAACTACATTTCTATAATATTTGTACCATGCTTCAGAGGGAGCAATTTTTTTTCCTCCAAGACTATCCAAGTTTTATTTCATGAATGAATTTGTATTACACTAAAGACAACACCATAAACAGAAGGAAAAAAAAAGTTAATGCCAATAAATCAAAGTCATTCTATCCTTCTCTGGCCATCTGTCTCCCCATGAATACACATGCAGAAAATAGAATTTGCTAAAAGCAGCTAATTTAAGTCTATCACATTATTGTCCCAAGTTAAAAAAAACAAAACAAAAAACAATAAACCAAGAGCAGAAAGGGCTAACAGTATCATCTTACCTGCCTTTTAAGCAAAATTGTAAAAACACAATGCACAAGAAAGCCTGCAAGTTGATAATAACTCTGGTTTAACAACAGCAATTGTCCCATAAAAATGAATCAGACTTACTTTTTTTTTAATGAGACAGATTACTTCCCTACATATTGACACATGAAAAAATTATGATTACAGATCAACTTGATATTACAGTGCATACCATTCACTTCTATGCTCTTAGCAGGTTTTATCATCAAAGCACTCATTCAACAAGAAGCATTTTTTATGATCCCATAAATGATGTGCTAATAGTTTTGAACTGAGATAGGTAAATGCACCTGCTTTGCATAGACTCATTTCACAAGCTCTCTAGGAGCTGTCAGGTGAAAGCCCCATTTTGTTTTTAGCCTCTTGGACATCCTAAAACTCCAATGTGAAACTAAAGCTAATTTTCTCAATAGCAACACACATTTGACAGGATTTTTTTCAAGGTAACCATACACGTATCGCTGTGTCTAAGATCTCTGCCTAAAAGACAATATTTTAAAAGTAGCATAACCAAAATCTTTGGTGTGTTTGTTTTGTATATCTGTGTACACTGGAATGCAATGAGGGGGAGGAATCCTATAATAAATAATAATGACAGTACCACAAACAGAATAATGTCTTTTCACAGTTTGTGTGAATTTGATGAAAAAGAAAGCCATAAACAAGACCAAAGAGTGTAATGGGATTAATCCAAGATTACCTTAATTGATCCTCTTCATAAATACAGTGAAACCACATCCACTTAAGAGAATTCAAGAGGATAATGAGTAAGCAGGAATTACCCAACTTCAGTGTCAGCATTGGGCTGACAATATCAAGCAACCATGCAGAATACTGGACACAAACTAAATTGAGACAAGGATTAAAAGCTTCTGTCACTTACAGAACGACCAACAAGAGACCTACCTGCGTATCAGCTTTTGTTCATGAAGGCAAAACAGATAAGGACAGCTGTAAACTTGAAACTACTTCAATATGCCAGGAATATGCTTCTTAAAGTATGCTTATACCCTAAAAGAGTGAGATAAAGCCTTTTCCAAAGGCAATCCAGGTTATTTTTCTGCCTACAAAGTCTGAGGCCAAAATAAGGACATTTTTATTTATCAAACAAAATGCGGTACAACTATTTGTAAGTGGCTGAAACATATTTAAGATGTACTGAAGTGCACTTAGTACCTACTTGAATACCTGGCCATTATTTAAATAACACATGACTAAAAAGGTTGATTGTTAATAATCAGAGAAAGCTGGAAACTGTACTTAAGGAGCTATGGATCATAAGTTAACCTCATCTTTATTAACTCAGTAGGAAAAGGAAGGAAACAAAGGCAAATACCTAACAAAGAACATGCAGCCTATCACCCACCGTCAGTTCAAGCACGTTCCATACAGAATGGACCAGGTAAGTGGACAGTGAGGGGACTGAAAGCTGGCTGAACTGCCCAGGTCCAAGGGTTGTGGTCAGCACAAAGTCCATCTGGAGGACAGTCCCCAGTAGTCCACCCCTGGAGTTAATCTCACAGGTAATAATTTTTGATTCTCTTCTTCAGGGCCATAAGTGATGAGGCAGAACACACACCCAGGGAGATTGCTGATCATGCAAAACTGGCAGAAGAGGCTGATGTGCCAAAGAGTTGTGCCCCTCAGAGGGAAGCAGAGAAATGGGCCAACAGGAACCTCAGGAAGTTCAACAATGGAAAACACAAAGTCCAGAATCTGGGGAGGAATAACCCCAGACACACAGCACCACACACTGAGGCCTGGCCAGTTTGAAGAGAGCTCTGCAGGAAAGAACCTTGTGACCTGATGGACACCAATCCAACCATGAGCCAGCAGTGTGCCCTTGCCCCATGCTGGCATCCTGGGTTGCACTAGGATAAGCATTGCTCCCAGAATTTTTCTATTAAATTATCCAGGCTGGAGGGAAAAGAAAATAAATCAAAATCAATTTGAAGTTAGATAAATTTATATATATATCCACTATATATAAGAGAAATCTGTAAAGTGAAGACAGATGTGTATTGTCCATTAAAAAAAAAAATAAATAAAAGAAGAGGCTAAGGGAGCTGGGCCTCTTCAGCCCATGGGACAGAGGGCTCAGGGGAGAACATATTGCTGTCTGCAACTGCCTGACCAGAGGATACAGACAAGACAGGGCCAAACCCTTCTTGCAGCTCCACAGTGCAATGACAACAACCAGACAGTGGAATGACAATAAGTCAGAACATTCTGATTATAGGTAACTACTTTTTGTTGTTGTTGTTTGTTGTTTTACCATGAGAGGCATCAAACACTGATCCAGACAAGCAGTGGAATCTCCTCATGAAGGAATTCAGTGGAGGAATTCAAGACACAACTGGATGCAGCTCTGAGAAACCAGATCTAATTAGATGTGTTTCTGGAGGTCCCTTCCAGTCTCTTCTTTACTGTGATGCTGTGATCCCAATGACTACAGAAAGACTAAGTATGTATTTCTTAGGCAACTCTCCAAGCATAAGCACATGGAGCACAGGAGCTTGTAGCTGCTTTGCTCTTGAAAGTTAAAAGAATAGAAGAACGAATGTCACAAAAGACAATAAACTGTCTTTCAAACTGGTTACTCTGCAAAACTATCAGCGAGAAATTACCTTAATTATCAAAGATTGTTTTGGAAGATTTCTATAACTGACACTTACTTCAAATTTGTTTCATTAAGTATATAACAAGCTACACAAATATGACAGCAAGATTTTCACTTCGGAAGTCACATGTCATTTATACCTTTCACTGTTACTCTCTCAACACAGGGTTTTTTTTTCCTCACAGACACACATAACCAAGTGTTAGTTAACTCCTGGTGAAGGTTCTTGGATGTACTACAAGATGCATCAGTATTATTAGGAGAGAACTTATGCCAACAAAACAAAGCAAACAAAACTGAACAAGAAGTTATTAATTCCAGAGAAGAATCCTGAAAGTATTTATCAAACATGTGTTGGGTGGTGGCCAGGGCAGGGGCAGAACATGAAGCTGGTTGTTGCAATATACTTCTGATATTTGTTGACTAATTACAGCAGCCCCCACAGATAGAACCCCATGCTGGACACCCTCACTGAAACCAGAACCTCAAGGGTGAGAGGATGCGCTTGGCAGATACTTGAAATCAGCTCAGCTGGTGCCTGGCCATGGCTCTGTCCATAAGTACAATGTCAACGCAAGCAAAGCCTTCCTCACTTCAGCCTTGGGACAACCACAGAATCACACAAATAATTAGGATGGAAAAATAGCCAAGATCTCGAGTCCAACCTGTGACCAAACACCATCACATCAATCAGATCATGTCCCTCAGTGCCACATCCAGATTTTCCTTATATACCTCCAGGGACAGTGACTCCACCACCTCCCTGGGAAGTCCATTCTTTCTGTGAAGAAAATCTTCCTGATGTCCAATCTGTACCTCCCCAGGCAGAGCTCAAGACTCCGGCCTCTCTTTCTGTCAATATGAAGAGAGCTCCCCTTCTCCCACAGGAATGCCAGGAAGCCTACACAGCACTGTGGACAAGAAACTGGCTGGACAAGAAACTGGCAGTGGAGCTTCCTTTGCACTTGAATCAATTCTGCAGTACAGACATGCCCTGCAACCACAGGAGTTAGATCTCAAATTAGCATCTACCTCTGGGACATTGATGCTGGGACCTCCTCCCCTCAGACCAGACCTGGGATCACTGCCTCCATAAAAACCCCAACTGATTCCACTTAGGGCCAGGATTTCTGCCACTGGGATTGATAACAGAGCAGTCAGTGATGAGACCAAACCCCTCTGAGTGCTATGCTATTTATTCACAAGGGAAAATGTTGGAGCAAATGTCTGAAATGGATTCACATATTTCCCTAATTTTCCTTGAACTTCACCATTCCTTGAATTCTCTTAAAAACCACTTGTCTTTCTCTAGATAAACATTGGCTGTGAACAGTCCCCAATACAAAAGAGATCTTTAACTGTTTACTGATACTTCAGGCTCTAGATGCCAGGTAGACAGAAGTGTTGTGCCCCTTTACATTGGATTCTAGATGCTATATGAAATGTTACTTGGGTTTTCTCAAAAAAATTTAAGGCCCAAACTCACACAAAAAAATTAAAAAACAAACCAGCTGTATAATAAAACATTTTTGGCAGAAATGACCTTAAAAGGAAATTAAACTACAGACATCCAAAGGAGGGTTCCTAGTACACTCCTACTGGCATAAATGGAAAGAGCACTTCTTGGCACCATGCTTGACGACATACAAACTTATTAGAAAAGATTTTGCTGCCCTGAAGATTTCATATATTTTTAGCTACCCGAGAAACCTCTAAATCAGGGGTTTAATTCACTGGCTAGTGTTTAGAGAGTTCCTACGAGCTATAGGAGTTAATTTTCTTCAGGGCACAAGTTTTAGGTTACAGTTTTTGTTTGAGAGAAATAAATTCCAAATGTCATCCATGTGCTTTCCTCTGCCTAGCAATCCCTTGCAGGCATCATCCTGCACATCTTTTACTAGGGAGTTAAGATGGGCATCTTCATTCTTTCCTATTGGGCTTTTCTTCCAAAAGATTAATTTCCAGCCTCTCTTGTTTGCTTTATACTGGGCTTGTATTCCCAGGCTACTTCTTTAGGAAATTGCATGTTTCAGACTATCTTTAATATCTAAGAAGCCTCTTTGAAAGGGCCAGCTTGTCCTGAAACAAGATTCAAGATAAACTGGGTAGCCAGAAGCTTCATACACAAGCACCCAAAGGAGAAGGTCAGATATTTTATTCTTAAAAATCAGAACTGAAGGTATCTACTCTCTGTGAATGTTTAATAATATTTTTAGGACACTTATGTGAAATTTTCTCTTTTAATCCTTTTCACCCTAAGCATCTAAATGGACCCTTACTCGTACTACTAATTTATGCAGTAAGTAATGTGAGTAAACCAGTTGTAATCACTTAGGCAACAGATTTGGCCATTCCTTATCTCTGTTATCCTTTCTCTTCTATCTTTTGTTCATCCTTTCACTCAGATCCAAGTTAAAGAAATAGCTGAAGGTTTTGAACCTTATTTCCTCAGTTTTGCCCTGACTGGTGGGCTGGTTACACTGGAGAGATCCGAGAGCCAGTGTCAGAGTTCACTATGGTATACTCAGGCCATAAAGGGGAATATGAAAAATGCCCATGTTTCTGAAGTATTCAGAAACCCACCAAAACCTAAAAGAGACCAACTGAGGCCCTCCAAGAACCTACTGAAATGTGAGATTAAAAGTCCAGAGCACTTTTATGAAGTACCACAGCAGACCCCGTTGGAAATCCATGGACTACTTTTCCTTCAGTAAGTTTGAAATGGATCTGAAACAATGAGGAGTGATGTGTACTCTTCACAGATATTACTGCTTGCCAGTTGTTCAAGCTGCAATGTATTGAAGCTCTGCTATTTTATACCAATGTTATAATTATCACCACATCAAACTGAAAACATACATTCAGGGGGTGCTATAAATAACTACAATTAATTCTGAAGAAAGAAAAAACTGATTTTTAGTTCAGAGTAACTTGAATAAATACTAAATAAATACAGATTTCTTTCTAAGGGCAGCCTTAATTTTCAGTACTCTTGTGCTTGTCAGCTCCTTAAACAGAACTGCAGTTCTGGGGCTGCTTTCCACGCATAATTATCTCTCAAATCATACCAACCCAATTAACCTCCTTCTGTGGCTAGTTTGCACTTGAGCCAAACCCAGAAGCACAGTAACTGAGAGCCCAGGAAAGGTATAGTCAACCTGCTTTTGGTTTGGGACTTCCATGCCAAAATTCAAATTGTCCCAAAGCAGGTCCTGATCGAAGCAGAAAATATTCTGCTCAGTCCCAAGTGGTTTTTATAATTTAGAAAGAATGAAGACTCTGAAACTGCACAGGCCTAGAGCTCTCTGCTTCAGTTTTTATATGCTCAGTTATTCTGAACACTTGATACCTGGGCAGATCTGAGATATTTTTGAAGAACTATAAAAGGCACCTTCCCTTCTGCCCTGTTGCATTAAAAGAAAGGCAGAATATACTTTCAGAAACAGGCTGCCAGAATATTAGCAGAAAGATGGGTTTCCTCTAAATTTCTGAATCCTTCTAGTGGAAAGGGATATAAAGGAGCAAAGACGCATCATTTTAACCTAAAAAATTACCAGTTTTCCAGAAATGGATTGCAAGTCACATTTTAGAATGGAAAAGGCTAGATGCCATTCAGAGACAACATTTGTCACCCTGAAGACAAAGTCATTACAAACCTGGAGAGGACAAAACAAAAATCCTAAAGAAGCATAAACAGAATATTTTAAAACTTTGAATATATATAAAGTAGAAATGTATACAAGGTGCAAGAATAGAGGTGAGTTCAATGACAGCTGATCAGTATCTAGGTCTCCTTTGGCAGCAAGCTCATAGTTACGAGCATGGAAGAGTTAAATCTGTGCTGTACTTTATACGATCTTTTTTAAAAAAGTTTTTGGGTGTATATATTGACCTAAAGAACAAGAGTTCAAAGTAAAGAAACTAGAACAGCATTCCCACCATCCAAGACATCAGCTTCACACTAATTGAGTAATAATCACACCCCAATTAATGCAGCTACCCCTTACCATTCAAGCTGTAGACTTAATGTTTAAATGGGGATTTGTTTTTCCAGATATGCAGTGTAAAACCCCTAAGGACATAGAAAAGGAAGGCAATAAAAGGCAGTTAGAAAAGCACAGGGTTTTTTACCAAGTCTGCCTGCAGATGTGTTACTTCTGTGTGACTTCTGGTTTAAGATCTAGCTGAACACATCATCGGGAGGTTATTTAAGTAAGGCTGGAATTGACACCTTCTGAATTTTCAACAGTACTGCACTCATAAAGGGTAACCTGGCAGCATTAAAACATCAAGTCACATGTCAAATGTTGTGCTCACAGTTACCTTCAAGTGCTTGGGCTGAACTCACCCTGCCAATGCTTAGGAATGAGGCATTCCCGTGTTGCTTCAGTGTCTCCCTTTTTGAGAAGGCACTGATGATGCTCCTTTGCACTTACTCAACTTTTCTAGCACACAGAGATCTAAGGCTACTAGTGAACTATTAAGTTGAATGTTAAGCTATCCCATATCTACTTAGTCAGTTAACATATTCCTCATATTTTGTTTTGTAAACTTACATATTAAAGTAGGTGAGACATGTTACACCAAAGTTAAGAGCAGTTTTGATTGTTGCTTTTTTCCCTGATCTTATTTCTCACTAAAAAAAAAAAAAAACCAAAAAAAAAATTTCATGCAAAAAAAAAAATCCATGTTGTTTAAGGTGTCAACTGGTTTAATATTGAAAAACTGCCTAATTTTCCACTTTACACTGAGCAGAGCAATACTTCCATTATCACTTGAAATAATGATTAAGGTTGTCTTCCCTGAAGATTCTGATCATAGAATCTTTTTAGTTACAAGATAAATACATTGGCCTACAATCTTTTTATAACATATCAAAACATTTCTTTTATCCACAAAATAGTCTAAGTTAACGAGTCTCACAGAAGACAGAGGGATGAGACTCCAAAAGAAGCTACAATATAATTGTTTTCCCATATACAACTTTAAAACCTAAACTCTGTTTTGGGACATTCTTAGCACAAAGGCCGGAACCCAGGGCATCCAAAATGCCAAAGAGAGAGAAATCAAAAGTAATAAAAATATTTATAGTTTAGATGGAAATTGTTGTACAAACCAGTGTTTCTGTTATTTTTAAACTGGGGTATATTTCAAATAATCTATAAGAGATTTTTAACAGTAATTAAGACTCTTAAGACTGTACAATTAAAGCAATAATTGTAACAGTTAATATTTCAAAATATTCTGTCTTTCTGAAATCGGTATTTTACTTGTGATGTTCAGCAGATGCTATCTCCCCTAAATAGCAAGGTATGTACAACCAGTAACTGACGTCAAATAAATTGAAGGACAATTAATGAAAAATTACTATAATTTCTATTATAGTCTTAATCCTTCTTATGTAGCTATAATACTTATAAGTAACGATTAGCTAAAAGGACAGGGAATGCCCACACAGCAACACACACCACCCCAGTGCCAAAATCCATAAGAAACTCACAGCCTGATCTCAACCCGCGTCCTTGTGGAGTGCTAACACACTTATAATGGAGACTGCAGAGAGGAAATATCAGCAAAGACCAACCATGTAAATCTTTGTGCAAGCACTGGAACTGACACAGCTAATTAAACTGGTTTGTGTAAGAAACAGGCAAGTCCATAAACACAGCAGAAAGGCAAGTCATTCGGTAGTTAATCCGCGTAACAAAAGCGAGTCCATAAAGTTGTTTCCAATTCAACCCGCCCTTAAGGAGCGTGGTGTCCTCCAGAGGGAGCATGTAGAGGCAGTAAGGGTCATCAGCTCAGCATCACACAGTGCCTGCTGCAGGCAGGAATCAGCTGTCTGCTCCCAAGGAGCAACAGGCCAAAACTTGGCAGAAGGGGCAGGAGGGGTCCTCTTGTCACTGCTTGGGTCTCTCCCAAGTGACTTCTGCCTTCCTGGATATATTAAAAAGAAATCAAGATCCACTGCAAGAAACCCACAGCAAATGGTCCAAACCAAGCTATTAGTTTCTCACCTCTATATTATTGCTTTAGTGAATTCAAAATATACATGCTTAGTAAGAGACACATGAATAGAAATCCACTGTTTTGGATTTCCAAATGTCAGTTCTCCAAAGAGCCACTTGATAAGAAGGTGGAGTTTTCTGGTTTATTTATTCAATTGAATTAATTTATTATTCCTCCTCCACATTTTACTTAAGTAATCATCCTGGAAAGACTTATTCTACCATCCCCTCCCAAAGTAAAATGAAAAGTAATTTCATTTTCTCTTTGGTTTCACATTGGAACTAACACAACCGCTAGCATTGCTCACTCATTACAGGCTTTGCCTTTCTTCAAAGACAACTTGGTTAATATTATTGAAATAAGAACCACTAGAGTAATTTTTCTGAGCAAGCAAAAGTTTAAAACAGTTTTGAGAGAATGTGAGAGTACTTACTGGGAGAAGAGCGGCAAGTACAGATAAAAAAAACAAAAGGCCCAGCTAGAAGAGCTGCAGAGTGCTTTGCTGAAGGTCCAAACATAAACTAGGCTTGAACACAATAAAAAATTGTAATATTTGGGTAGAACTGGATTTGTCAGGTCGTTCTCATGTTGAGCTTGGAGAACAGGAACAGAAGGATGAGCAGAGTTTCACACTAATGGTTCATACAGCATACACACACTAAAACAAACTCTCTTGAGTTCAGCCCCATTTTCACAAAAAAAAGTGTTCCTCACAACCACCTGCTTGAGTTTTCCATATCTCCCTCATTGACAGCTAAACCAGCTGTCCAATGAATGCTTTCCAATACTTGCATGAAGCAGAGGAAGGAGAAGGAAAGAAAAATGCCACCTCTGTGCTCCAATTGGAGAGTTTCACTGCTGTCTTGGGCACGGTGCTTTGTGAGAGACAACTTGGGTTCTATAAGTGATCCCTGCCAGCCATCCTGCTCTTCCCTATCAGTGTGGGAGGAACAGATGGAGCAAATTCAGGTCTTCTGCAGGGGTTTTAGTGACAAGTCACTAATTCCAGTAAAAAAAAAAGGCAACACACAACAAAACAAAAATGTTACAGAGAATTCTAATTAAATGTGCTTGTTTATAAATGCACACTGAAGTGAACAGGAGAAAGCAATGTTGCCAGTGGCAAAAGAAGATATACAAATAATAATTAAATACAGAATTTCAGTGTATTGTGAGATAGCATCTTTATTTAGAAAAAAAAATAAAAAATTAACACTGAAATTGTTTGAAAGCCCATTTTACTGGACATACGTAAGTTGGGGCTTTTCCTGGCAGTTTTTCAAATATTATTTTCAAATGTCCTAGTTGCAACTTTGGAAAGCATAATCCAAGAGATTCAACATATCTACTGGACTGCAGAAAGGACGGCAAGAAACTACAAAAATTTTTCTCAGGAATAGAGCACAAATCTTTATTTTATTAATATTTACAAATGAGAAACTGTTTTGGGAGGTAAATTATGGATTCTGCAGTTCCAGAGCTGGTTTGGACCCAATAGCCTGAATAACTTACTGAGGGACATGTCCACTTGCAAAATGAAACAAAAAATATAGCTGAATAGAAACTTCTCTCACAAATAAAAAATACAATCAATTTCAGAAAACTTATAACGGGTAGATCATCCCTGTAGAGCATATTCTAAGGCATTTAAAGATAATTGTGGTCAAGTTTGTAAGTCATCTGTACCTAAATCTTGGACACGGATAGGTCCCTCAAATTGCCAAAGTCTTCATTTGCATGAAGTAAACCATATTTGTTTTCAAAGCAAGATGTTTTCAAAATATTTTGCTTAGAACAAACAAAACCTGTTATGGATCTCAAAGACATTGCCCTGGGGCTATTTTATTCCACAGCCATCTAATATAGGGACTTCTAAACTCCTGAGCACCTGGAACTGGCTGCCACCACAGAAAACATATTGAGCAGATGGCCTGCAACCTGTTTCAGATTGCAATCTCCATGGCCCTAAAACATTAATTTCAGTAAAATATGTAGTGAAACCTCACCAAAATGTGTGATACTTGTAAAGTAGGTTCTCATTTTGAAACCCTCTTGCATCAACATAAGTTTAATTTGCATTTCATTGTGCTAACCTGGTATATGTCAGGCATTTAACCCTAATCTATATCAGAACATCATATGGGCCTGCTGACAGACAAAAAAAAAAAAAATCACTTTTTTTTTTTAAAAAGCAAAATGAAAAAGGGCAGGGCTGGTAGTTCATGAAAAATATGCTCTCTGATCATAAATGAACATTCAGTACATAGGACTAGATTGAATCTAATCCAAAGTAAAAACCTCAAAATTGTCCCCACATCTGGACATCAGCACAGAACATGTTGCTTTTCAGATTTGCTTCTACTGCACTCTAATATTTACTAACGTAAACAAGCAAACTGACACATCCAATTTTAACTATGACTTATTCTGAAGAGCTTCATTTAAAACTTTAGGATCTGATAAGCTTTCAGCAGGGTGCAGCTGTTCCCATAAAGATGTAGTGCAAGTGTACTGCCAAATCTTTAGTTTGGTTCTCAGACGTATGAAGCAAACATAAGAGGTTTAAACAAATGGACATTCATTAAAGTTTACTCAAGGGTGATTTAAACTGAACCATCACTAGGAGCCAGTGTTACTTCTTGGTGTGGGCAACCATCGTGTTTCTGACATAGCCCACTGAAACAAAAATAGGAACAAAAATCCTGGGGCCATCAGCTGTGTAAGTCAAACTGAAGTGAGGTTTTCAAAATTAACATTCAGTGATTTTCTAGATTTTTACAAAACACAATTTTTGAAATTATTTCTTTTCTGATAGCCAGCATTACAGCCTTAACCATACATAAGTCATTAGTAAAGACATCTGTATGCCAAACATCTGGAACAAACAATTTCAGCCAGGCAGGAACAACTCGCTGCATGAAGGTGCTCTGGACTCCCCACAGGGCAGCCAGCTGACCCACACACAGTTCTGGCTGCCAAACTGCGTCCTTTAAACAAGTTACACAGCAAAGGAGACTCATTCCACTCCCGCACTCCCCAAACATTTATCCATTCTCCTTAATCCTCATCCTGCAGCCAAAAGCTCTTTGGCAAGATGCAAGGCCAAAGATGTCAGCCCTCAGCTGTCTCTGGGAGGCCCACACGAGCTGCAGCCACTTCATTTTTTTGTGTCCTTCTAAAATCCTCTCTGACTTTTGACTCTCATACCCTCTGTAAGCATTTCCACACCTTGGAAGTAACAAGCTCCACAAATTCCCTCTCATGTCATGGTCCCTCTCTTCTGGAAAGACACCACAGGTGACTCAGGGTTCAGCAGGTATTGCTCTGTAGAAGAGCCATCAATGACCAAAGGCAATTCTGAAGAAATGTACTTGTGCTGCCCGCAAAACAGGATGTTCAGGAGCAAGAGAGAGACCTTGGAAGAAGTTACACTAGGATTGGCTTAGAAGAAAATATAATTCTACATCAAGGTCAGTAAACTGTGCTCATTTTTATCTGTATTTAGATTTCGCTCCCCTCACATTTCTGATTATTGGCAGTTCATGTATATTTTCTATTACGTTCAACTTTCCATGCAGTTTTCCAAAGTTATCAAACTTTTATGCTACACCAGCAAAGTACAATTTGCTTTCATAGCATGTCTATGGGTGTGCCTAAGTCCTCTACCTTGCTAGTGCTATGACAAGTCAAACACACAGGCTCAGAAAACAGTACGTTCTATAATGTACTTTTCCTTAATTTTAAAACAGTAACTCTGTGTTATCTTTAGATGTGAGGACAGATTATGACAGAAGTTGCTTCAGTGGTGTAAATTTTTCCATGGCAGCACAGTCCAGCTACAAAATGTGAACAGTACATAGTCAAATAACACAGAAACTTTAGATTGTATGAACAGATATATTTGCCTTTTCTATTAAACATTGCTGTCATAAATTAAGTCACTAGATAGGCTGTTCTGCAGAGTTAGGACCTTGTAATAGGACTACTTATTATTCTATGATAAACTGTAAGGAGAAGCAAAGATGTGTTTTAAAAAGCAAAACCTTTACCTGAGCCCTTGGTATGGTTTGCGTTTTCTGCTGATGCCTCCTTCCAGTTACCTTTCTAATTCCTAGGGTTATATCAAAATCTGCCTTTCCAACCTGCAGCTAACTCTGCCTATGAGTATGCTTGGCAGACCTGGTAGCTGAGCAGCTTGAATGTTATCATTGAACTGTGCGGCCCATGCTTAGTTTATAGTACACTAAAACAAAACTCAGTCTCATCATGAACTGTTGCAGAACTCCCTGTCAAAATTGCTTCATCTCTTCCCTGTTTTAGCTGCAGAAATTTCTAAAAAGCAGGTTAAAAAATAGGCAAAGTAACTTAAAATTCTGTATTTTTCTCTCTTGTCGCCAAATCAGAGATGCTGTAACTCTCATCCAATTTCTTCCTTAAAGCCTAAACAAAACAAACAAAAAATTTAAACCAAATAACCCAACAGCTCCAAAACCTCACTTTCTAAAGCAGAAAACACTTCAGCTCCTGAGCTTCACTGAAGTTACAACCCCTCCAGTACTGTATTTAAAGGAAAAACTGGAAAAATCATCAAATTTCACTACATGTGTTACCTCTATTGCATTCACAACTACAGTGTATCACTGAGGAAGTGTGTTAGAGGTGTGTTATCTTAAGTTCCACAGCATGAGTATATGCTGAAAATTTTAAAGATAGCTCCATCAAAGAGGGGAAAAGGAGTAGCTTTGCTTACTTTGTCACTTACATTGACCTAATTAAAAAGCCTTCACAGTAATTTAAAAGTAATCTAACATTTAAGGACAAGCCAATCTTTCTATTTACCCAAGCCATTGCTTTTCTAATTTCAAAAGGACTCATTACCTGGGAGATGAAAACTAAAACATAAATTATATTTTAAAAAAAGCCAAAAACAAACAAAAAACCACTGAGGGATTATTTTATTTAGTTTAACATATAGTCTGGATTTACAACATTGAAAACTTACTGCTTCTCAGTAGCATAAAATACATTTGTGCATGCCTCAAAAAGCCAACAACTCCGTATTAATTAATGCTGTCTTTCAGTTGTTCATCTCCCTGACCTGCTTTGCCCCAATGAGTCATCATTTTAATCCTCCAAGAGCTTCTGCTGAACTTACACCATAGCACACAGAGACCATCTGCTTTTCAGCTCAAGAACTGCTACAAGAAATCACTTCACACCTGCCAGCCCAGTGACTGAGATAGAGCAAGAACAGCAGCCGCTCGTAAAGTTTCTAAAATACCTTCTGCTGATCATTGTGTTTCCCTCCTGAGAATGGTCCAGGTCAGAGCAGGGGGGATCTGGAGTTTTGGCCCCTGCACTGCAGGGAGAAGAGGGAGACTGTCCCATTCCTGTTCCCTGCACTGTGGCCAAGCAAAGCCAGCATATGCTGAGGCCATCTTTGGCCATCACTGAGGCTACTGAAGGCATCTTTGGGCTGCCCCACAGCACTGCAGGCCTGATGCTGTCACAAGGCTGAGGAGCCTCACCAATGCCAGGAACCCCTTGAGGGAACACAGCCTGGGGGGCTCCTCCAGACCCAGCAGGGAATGTACCTGAGCTCCAGGACAGCACTGCCACCTCTCCATTGTCCCCATCAGCCACCATCAGAGAAAACATCCAACCTCCAGGTGATGAGTACCCACCTCACACTGCTCCAGGGCATGGCAATCTTCATCACCCTCATGAGGACAGGCATAGGGGTAGGCACTGAACTCTTCACTCTCATAACCAGTGATGGACTCAAAGGAATGGCAGGAAATCATGTCAGAGGAGTAGTTTGGTATCAGGAGAAGTTGTTGCCCCAGAAGGCAGTTGGGCACTGGAACAGCCTCCCCAGGGCAGTGGTCACAGCACGAAATCTGACATAATTCAAGAAGCTTTTAGACAACACTCTCAGGCAAATGGTGAGATGCTTGGGGTGTGCTGTGAAGGTCCAAGAGTTGGACTCAATGGTCCTGATAGATCTCTTTCAAGTCTGCATATTTATGATTCTAAGGTGGTCCATTAGCCTCACATACCTGGAGACTTTCCTGCTTCCCCTCAACACAGCAGCTCCCCCTTGCTCTCCATGCCCACAACTCCTTCACGGCACAAGCCAGTAGCCCAGGTGAAGTTTCAACCCCGCTGCTGCTGGAAAGTGCACAAGCACGTGCAGCAATTCTGCCCCTCCAGCAGCCACAGATCTAAGGTTCATCACGGATGCCAGGTGGTCAGGAGCAGGGAGTCATTGCCAACATCAGGACCATCAGCAGAGACCAAAAAAAGCCTTCCCGAGGGCTGCCTGCCATGCTGGCACAACTCCCTGCTGGCCACACTCACTGCTTTGCTTGGCCACTTGGTAGGACCCAGCACAGCTGCAGCCCCTATAACTCACACCGGACACCTGCTTTCATGAAGGATTTAAGAGAAAATTATAACTAAAAATAATAGAAGAGGCCACTTTCATTTCAAGAAAGGTGAACAACAGTTCAAAAAATTGCTAACACCTACTGACATCAAATTTAGCTCTTTTTTTTGGATTTGTTTCCACTTTAGCATATATTTTGATATCTTGAGAAATTAGGTTATTTTGTTATTTTCTTTTTTTTTCCTCCAATAAAACACTTGCTCCTTTCAAATAGAAGCTTTTATACACAGAGTAATCCTAAAAATAAAAAAGTTTCTCTTCTATTTAGCACCAGGGAATAGTTTTCTTACATCTGGAAAGGAAAACAATAGCTTCTCCCCCTGGTGCAAGAGTGCCATGCTGGTAACATTGCTCCATTTCAAGAAAACAGGGGCTCTGTCTTCCTCCTCTGTAACCAGTCCAGGAAGTAGATTACAGGTTCAAGCCCCATTTTCTTGAAATAATTAATTTCTTGATGCACTTTTTAAAAGTGGAAGCATTTGAAATGAGCATAATCAGAGTTTTCCTTGTAAAAAGGGTTGGGCTGCTAATGAATATTCCAAACCAGCATGATATCAGCTCTCCAGAGATAGCAGAGAAGGAGTACCACCCTGAACAGGGCTCGGCAGCAATGAAGGAAATTTAATCTTAAGTTAAACAAGATGGAAGGCATTTCATAACTTACTTGAGATGAATATTTTATTAATCACACAACTACAGGAAATAATTAACCCCATAGATAACATTTTATAGTAATAATAATAAACATGATTAGAGAAACAGCATTATCACAATGCAATCCCTCAAGTATACTCTGTTTGCCAGATGAAACCAGATAAAATCTAAAAGAAAGAGCATGTGCAGCCTTGGCACATGAAGCAGAAAAATGCAAATATTCAGTCACACAAAGTACAGGGGAGGAAACAAGTACATTACCATTGGCAAGGACACAATATGATATTTAGGAGTCTGATTGCTCCTCCCAGACTCTATGAGCCTCTGGGTATGTCCCTTCACTCTGATAACCAATTTATATATCTACAAATTAAACAAGAGTAGGGTTCTCTTGGCAGAGTGAGAGAGTTTATGCTGCGGGCAACATTTTTTAAAAAGGCTTGGCACTAAGAGTGGACACGATGCTGCCAAACGTGAGCTCCCAGAGCACTGTCAGGGCTGAGGGGAAAAATACATCCCCAAAGGCCTCTTGGGAAGAAGCCTGAAAAGGACTGAAGAACTTGGATTACCTCTATACTTGGCACTCAAGCATCTGGCGTTGGAAGGCTGTATCGATGTCTGACGTGCGCAATTCAAGAAACTCACTAAAGAGTCTATAAGTAAAGGACCAGAAGAAACTCTTTAACACAGTTCCATTTATCCTCAAAATTGGTGTCTGAATGGATCACTGTCTCTATCAGTTCTGAGAGGAGGTTTTTACAGGTAAAAAACAACCCTACAAACAAGTCCAAGCAGTCAAGTTCACATTATATAGATATATGACCATATATACATATGCAGGTACACAGGGTACCTGTTGCACAACAGCAGTACCTCACCACTGGAACACATTCCCAAGGATGATGACATGTTCTCTGTCCTTTACCCTTTTAAAATCAAGATTGGATTTTGCATTCTAAAAATCATACTTCATACAGGAACTCATTTGGATTACATACACACTGTTAATCTGAATGATCTTACTTTTCTGGTTCTGCTTTTTCTTTTTAATCTACAAGCATCCACTACACATAATGTTATTTATGTAGGATGTCATTTACTTAGGCTTATGCAATACCATAGGCTTTGTAAAACAGTCTTAAAAGCCTAAGGAGAAGCCACAGTTGAAAAGTACAGTTCATGGGAACACTGGCTCCTTAATATGATGTGGTTTCCATATTTGTGAGTTGAATATTAAAGATAATTTTTCCCTTCTGATGTTTTGAATTAATGGAATGGTAAAGAACAGCATACATTACTGCACAGTTGAGACTCACATTTAAAGATGTGGAAAAGGGGTGGATGAAGATTTAAGGGTGACCAAATAAAAGTTCTTGAGGAAAAACTCTGTGTATGAGCAGCTACCAACAAGATAAAGCTTCACAAACCCAGCTGCAGATTTTCTCCCCATCTAAAACTTCCCTGTCAGGTCCCTGTTTATATTCTCCAGCTGCTGCCTCCTTTCCTTGCCACCCGAGGCCTTTCCCAGCTGTTCTCCACTTCTCATCCCACATCGTCAGTATCTACATGCTCCAGCTGCTAGATTATTCAAATGGATGCTATGGGCCAAACAGTCTATAATCAATTAGTTAACTCAAAAAACTTTTTAATTTACAGGGAGAGAGAGGACCAGCCAACATGTTGCTTTTAGACACAGCACTCAGATTACTTCATGTTATTCAGGTTTGTTTGTTATTTCAAAAACGGCAAAACAACAGGCTGCTTTCATTGACATGTGTTGATCTGTTGCATCACTCCAGTAACACAAAGCACTCATAAACCCTCCTTAATTGGTGTTTTAGGGCAGGTTTATGGCTACAAGCATAGCTAAAATATTGCAAAGCTGAGGCAGAACTAAACCTTTCCCCATTATCCCAGACACTACAAACATCAACATATTTACACTGTGATCTAGGTATTGATTACATTGACAATTGCCATTTTCTGCTCTCTTATTTCTGCCCCATTTAGCATGAGTTCAGCTGCCTTCAGCTAGCAAGGACCAAAGAAACCAGATGACATTTTGAGAGGATATTTTTGAGATGATCCCTTGCTTTTATTTTTATATATATAAAGCCTATGTATTTCTATCAAAGAAATCTACACTGGGCTAAAATTCATGCTCTATATGGATACACAATAAGATATGGTTGTAGGTGCAACAGAAAAAAATCAGAATAACAAAAAATAAACACAAAACCATCATCTTTTATAGACCTTGCCATAAAGTACAACTGAATGAATGTACACACAGAGGGACTTCATAAGTTTCTCTGAACACAGTGTATTGTGTAGACAAGCAGAAAACATGAGAGATGGATTCTGACTTCCAGTTTTTGTTTGTCTTTGTTACATTACAGCAATTTACCTTTAAAAAGGATGAAGTGTCAAACAAGCAATGGCTCCTTCCTTGTTACAAGACCAGGTTTGGGGGAAAGGGATCTTAAGAGCGCATCTGCATTTGAATTAAATATGTCAAGTTTCCCAAGAGCTTCAGTTACATATGTAAATACATAACTGGAAGCACACATTTGCAGATACTCTCTGTACTTATATTTAGCTTTATTGTCATGATCAGTATGACAGCAGGATACTGTTCAAAGGAGTTGCTTTATAGATGCAATCAGCGATTTCAAATGGAGGCTGTTTTAATCACAAATTCTGCCTTCATCAAAACCAACTTTTCTATTTAGGGAAACACACTGGTTTTAATTTAAATGCCACTGGTGCACAAAGGCTAATGCAAGACTCTAGCTGAAAAGATTTTAAGTGTTTCAATCTTATTGCAATAAATATTTTCGTTCCAATTTTAATTCAGCATGTTTAATTACCAGGCTTCTGTTATTTCTGCTCTTTATAGAGAAATTCTAGCAACACACTTCTAAGAGGGCTAAAATTACTCTCTATATAGTCTACCCGCAGGGCTGTGATCTGAATAGAAACTGTGTTACTTGATTCATTGCACAGTACGTTTCTGTTGTACATGTTTTTCTCTGTCACCATGTGACAGAAGTACTGGCATAGTTCTTTCCAGTTTATCAACATTTGAGATGTCCCAAGTGAACCAAATAAATTCTTCTCTTAAAACTCAAGTAGAACGAAGCCAAGACTGAGTTTACCTACCACATTTAAGTTATTCAGATAAATTATGGGCATTTCTGGGCATCACTCACACAAACCTTGTGTTTTCTTTTTAAGATTCCCCTGAAGCTACCAACAAATGCCCCTGCATAGCATGACCTGAGCAGAGTTTGGCATCAATCTGTTTCTGATTAGCCCAATTTATTGTTGACTGTGAATATATATACATCAAGTTAATATTCCTTTTCTCAGCCTTCACCCACTGAGTCTTTACAAAATATTCCCATTTTACCTTTGTGAAAAGCTTCCAAGTCCTTGACTTTTTCATCTTATGAAGTTCTGAGAACTTTTATCTGTCTCAAAGCCTCCATTTCTTCCAGAAAACCTATAAGGTGCCAATCTCATGGCTTTCCTCTTTTCCAGCATACAAAGGCCTCTTCTCCCACACCCCAGGAGATTTTCAAGAGGAGTTCTACACAATAAAATAAGCAGTTTCATCTCTCTCACCACCCACACTCAAGGGATGCTACATGGAGCTGCCTTATGTTTTTCACCTTTCCATACAGGTCTTCCTGAGCTACCACAGAACTGGAATCAGCAGAAAAGGGAACTGTTGGTGTTTTATTGTGCTAGTGATTCCTGCTTGGAAAGGAAAAATTTGTGAAGCACAACTAGGACCGAGCCTTCTACAATACCAACGTGTGCTTCACCTACCTCACATGCACTTTCTGTCACTTACTGCATTATGTGGGAAAGTCACCTTTATCCTCTTCCTGTGCCCTGCTTCCCTTAGGGGCATTGCTTGTGCCCAGCAGAACTGCCTTCTGGGAAAACAGCAAGGGCCTTTGGATAAGGGATGCCACGAACAGACACAAAGAGGGGAAAAGGAAATTTGACAAAGTAATTTTACCTGCCGTGTTGGCACACACAGTGCACTTGGATGAGGATTTCCTAAGCCCAGAACACATTAGGCTCACTCTGTGTGCATCAGTGTACCTTGCACAGATGCATGGGAGTCCTAAGCACATAACCACCCTCTCTGGTTGACTGGGTGCTTCATCTGTCTTTGGCAAGAGCCACCTGAAGCATGACTAGATGTCTGATTCATGGAGAAGGGAGGAGAAACAAAAGAATTTTCTCTTGCAATGGGACTTTTCACATTACTAAGCTACTGTAAGTATTGTACTAACAGTGGCTGAACACCTCTGAGAAAACCTACAGCCTGAACCCCCTGACCTCCAGCGTCCCAAACCAGAGCTTTTGGAAGTCACACATAAAGTCATACATGGATTCCAAGGCTGTTGGATGCAGGCCTTTCCAGTTTTTATTGGTGCAGAAGCACGTGCAGTAAGCAGTAACCAAATATGTGCTTACATCTGGAAGCACTTTTAAAAACGAGGTTAAAATATAAAAAACATATGAAACACATGATTTTGCAGGAAGTCCTAACATCACAACATGCTGCTAAAAGGAAAAGCACACTACTGGTCTGGCCCCTGGTTACCGAGAGGACATGGAATCAGAGAGTCCTGAAAGGGAAAAGAGCTTCTTGCTTGAAAACAATAATTGGCTATCGCATGTGCACAGAATCTTGTCCTTCAGAGAATTGCCAGAGTTTATCCACCAAAAAGGATGTTCAGAGATAACCAAAAAAGGAGCAACCGAAGGACCTCCATGTGCCACAGAAGACTTTATGCTCTGCTTTGCCTGGTGCAGGAATGGAAGGTGCCCTAAGGAAGTCTCTCAAACTCTAAAAGCTCTGAAAAGGGGAAAAGACTGGTGTGCTGAGCACTGACCTTGTGTGCATGGCAGCCATTGGAGAATGGTCACTGTGGCTAAACCCCTTGTCCAGCATTTCAAAGCACAGAGTACATCCTAACTGCTAGCAACCTTTTAAATTCAGCTGCAAATTCCATCCAAAAGCTGCTGTTGAATGGACTGCTGGCTCACTGTGACCCAAATAATTAGGATTTCCTGTTGCTACTGGTAACATCTCCATTTCTTGAACAATGATTATTTACAAGTATTACCTTTCCAAAACAGTCCATAAAAGACAACTGTCCCAGAAATGTGAAATATTTCTATTTTTCTCTAATAAATAAACTAGTGATTGCTGATGATCATTGTCTGGCAGTGATGCTCATTCAGCTTGTAAAACAAAAAGCATACTAATGAAAATGAGTTGGTGTTTTTCCTTATCTTGAATGACATTAGGAGAAGGAAAAGTATCTTACACGAGACACAGCATTTTGGAAAACCAAATCTATGTAATCAATAGCATCATAAAAGGCAGTAGAGATTAATTTCCATCCATGAAGCTTGTTTAGTTGAGAAATAAAAAGCTCTTTAAAAATATTATTTAAGTAGCAAAAATAGGCAAACATTAATACTTTCAGTATTAACATATCTTTAGAAAAGACTAATTCCAAGTTTACAAAAGACATTTGCAATTTGCCCAAGCTCAGATGGAACATGTAGGCATTTTAAATGTAAACAAATAGAAAACACTGAAATGCTTTAAAACCAAGTTTTTAACCTTGTCTAAACACATCTATGCTGACTTCAACAGAGCTGGGTAAAGAATCAAGTTCTAGCTAAATTCAATCTTGAAAAAATTCAGTTTCCTCCAATTTAAAGTTTATTACCATGTTTCATACCTCACACCCTATTTCACTGCTTTCACAGAGTTTAACTGCAGTTGGCCATCTCACATGAAAGATTAGTAGGAATCTCATGTGTTCAGTGCAGTTCGTGAAGACTGAAATAGTATGTGATTTTTCCATGCACTATAAAATGCTCAGTAAATAGAAAAAAAAATGCAAACAAGATGTTCTTGTCTGCATATAGTAAGCAATTTACATCCTTTTAAGATCTCTGGTATTTGGTCCTTTATTCTTCTGCAACAGCAAACCCAAGGTGTCCTGTAAGCACCAGATTGGATGAAACCTGTTTTCCTACAGATTTCTGCTCTTTGCTCTGTAATTCCACATTCTTTCTTCTCACTGCAAATGGCCACATCTCTCCACATTGCTTATTACACTATCACCTGGCAGGAGAAACTCTGTGATGAGTCTGGGACTGCACACATTTTGTTTGGCCACTGAGCCACTGCCAAACAGAATGTATAACAGCTATGTTCTGCCTGCCTCTTCCTCTAAATTGGCACCAGTTGTGGGGTTTTTTCCTCCACACACTCACAGATTTTCATACAACATGATACTCATTGAGAATTTCGCCTTTCAGATTTAACTGAGACACACAAAAGGGTTCAAAACATTAGAAGGAGGGAAAGAACAAAGGAGAACATACAAACCTCAGTAGAAGCCTCCCTTAGAAAATGAGAGCAACAACAAATATTTAAGAATAATACTGTTGTTAATATGACAGCCCTGCAAAATCCATTTTCAGTTGTTTGGGGATTTTTTTTTAAAGATTCTAAGATTAGGGTCTTAAATTTGTTTTCAGAACTGAGATGAGTGACCCAGTTCCTAATACAGCAGGAATAGAGCATTTTATTTTTAAGTTTGGTGTTAGCATCACTTAATTAATCTTTACTAGCACTTTAAACTACAGGACTCTCACTTCCTGACTTCAGATACACCAATGATAATCCACAAATGTATCCAACTAGATGTAAAAATACTACTCACAGAGCACAGGTAAACAGACCTGCAAAGTTAAGAAAAAAGGTAAAAATATCCTCTTCTAGATGGAACCTGTCAAGTTAATATACTTGAAACTAAAAAGGAACATACTCATTTATAAAATAAATAGAAATTACAAAAATATTTTAGTAGTAAGAAATTACATGTTTTAAGTGATTTGCCCAAAGGTACAAAGTTAGATGACACCTTAACATTTCGATATTCTGAGGTAGATTGAAACTCTTAGGACTTCTTAACGCCAAGGTAACTTCTAAGGAAACCCAGAATGACAGAGGTGGATGCAATTCCACTGTGAGCTATGTTTCTGTAACTAAATCCCATAAAATGGTTACTTTTGCAAATAATTTAACTAAAATTCAGCTGTTCAGCCATGCCAGTGTCTGAAGTTGGAAGTTCTTTCCATCAGTTCATAACTAGTTTGTCTTAAGAGCAAATTCTGCCTCCTGAAAATCAGTTGGATGTACAACTGCACAGGTGTAGTACAATGTGGATAAAAGAGTTGAATTTTCATCCAAAATTTCTGATGTTTCAGTTTGGCTGGATCAAAAAGCTGTAATATTTTCCCTCTCCGAGTCAATCCCCAATGACTGAACACTGTCATGCTCTGCTTTTGCTCATCATCTTTTTTGAGATTTTTTTTTTCCTAATAGGCACGCTTTGGAAAGGAGAAGTTTGGCCAAATTGTATGCAAAAGAGTGGTGGGTTCAATACAGGAAATAAAGCATGCCACCAATAAAAATCTGACAAGACTGAATTCCCAATGATATAAAATAAAAGACGGAATAGATAGAATGAAGTTGAGATTTTGTGTGTCACAAACATGCCGTTCCCTAATACATAAGTATTAATCATAAATAAGTATTGTTGCAGACCTTTTCCATAGAATTCTCTATATTTCTATTTCAAAAGCAATTCAAAAGATGCATTTACGAGGACCAGCCTGTATGCAAAAATAAAGTTTGTATATACTCCATAATGTAGCAGTATATGGCTTGATTTTTAAGAACAAAACCAAACCAATAGGTTTTTGAATATAAGAGGATGAAAAAAAGAAAGAAACTTGAAACAGTGCTGGCCTTTAGTTAAGAGGTGGCTACTGTCCTCCCAGAAGCTGAGCTATGTCTATCAAGGAGTCATAGAATCACAGAATCATGAAGGGACCTGGAAGATTCTCTAGTCCAAATCCCCTGCCATAGGCAGGGTCACCTCCCACCAGAGGAGGTTTCTCAAGGCCTTATTCAACCTGGCCTTGAACACTTCCAGGGCTGGGACACCCACCAGGACTGGCAACCTCCCGGGGCAGCCTGTTGCTATCTCACCACCCTCATAGTACAGAATTTTTCTTTTTTTGTAACCTAACCATTTCATGGTTGCCCACAACCATGAGTTACACATGCCACAGCATATGTCACGCTTAAGATGGACACAATACTTTTTGGAGAATTAAGCGTTGTCCAAGCAGCTTCTTTCAGCCTTCTGTTTTCTTCTACAAGCAGCATCACTAAGCCCTTTTCCTTTAGGCAACACCACACAGCCTCCTGCTGAATAAACTTCATCCAAGCAGTACCACATAGCCTTTTGGTTTGTTCTTCTTTCTGCAAGAGCAGCTAACGCCTTTCTGTTCCTCACACAGGCACCTAACCCTGTCTGTTCCTTGTCTAACACCTTACCTTTTCTGTTCCTCCCCTGGCCACCCATCCCTGTATGCCCCTTGCTCGACATCTTACATTTTCTGTTCTTCTCCCAATTGCGTATCCCTCCTCTGAGCACAGCCAGCAGATTCCAGCACATCCTCACAGCTCAGCAGGCAGAGCCCAAGTAACGCAGGGTCAGCCAACCCCCTCTCTATTAGGGCTTGTCCTTATTGGCTACACCTGTGGCCCATCAAGACTTAAACTGCTTTGAGTCCTCTTGTAATTAGTAGTGCTGCCCACATAACCTGAGTTTCTCCTCTTTCAAATTGTACCCATCAGTTCACAGCACTGCTGTGAATCACCTGGTGGTAATGGCAGCAGAGATGCAGAAGTTGTTGAGTTATTGCAATTACATATACAGTGCAGGAGATAAAGAGGGGGGAAAGCCCGACACATCAGTACATTTTTATTTAATACTGCCTGGTGCTGCTGAAACTACAGTCTAGGAAGGCTTCATGAAAAAAAGAAGATGGAGAGAGCATTCATTCCTAGCCCATGTGAAATGTTCCAAGATGGCAATCTTGCTTCCTGTGTTTTTACTTCCCAGAATCCAGCTAAGTCAACTTTGGATATATGCTCATGCCAAGTTCCTGCAGCATCATGGTCTCTAAGGAGAGGAGACTCAGTGTTATCCATGTGCAATGCCCAGTTTGTCTTAACGTCCTCGTAACAAAAAAATCAGTGCCTATCTTGATATCTATTGCCAAAACACGTGTAATAAGAAGCAATAATTTACCATCTTCAATATATAACAATTTAGATCATTTTTTATGTCAAGCCCTTTAAAAATAGTCCACAAACCACCTGGTGATCACATTGTTTCAAAGGCTGTTTTTCAAAGACTTTTGTGGAGTTGGCTTTGTTTACTTCATATTTAGAAGAAAAAATATAATGTATTCCTACTTCTGCTGCTTAAAATAATTTCAACATACTTCCTTTAACAAGAAAAAAGAACAATAAAACAAACAAACAAAAGAATCACCTGTGGTTTGGGACTGCACAATGGAAAATTTCAGGCAAAAAAATACAGTTAAAAGAAGAGCAAAGTGATAGAAAGCGAATGGCCTGATATATTTTAGAACAATATTAAGTTACCAGGTTCTGCCAGATTTCTTGGTTTTCTTCCAGACACTGGCAGTAGATTATAAATGAAGAAGAAAAACAAACCACAAAGGAAAGAATCTGAGGAATGCTACTTTCTCTGTAGCATAAACTATCAATTTTTACAGTTTTTGCCTAATTCTTCTTGATATCAGTGGAAGGATAGTTGCACCTACACTGGGTACTTCTGGAAAAAAAAACCTGCCTCGTGAATTTTCAGCCAGGGCTTGAAAGAAGCTTTATGGGGCTCATAGAATGTGCATGCTGATTTCCACACAATTCAAAGGTATTTCCAACACAGGCTGATTCTGTCATGCTGCTGTGTCACATTTAGTACGTTTTTTGAATAAAGTTCCATGCTAATCGCTTTTTCCTCCATTTTCATTGTTTATATGTTATAACTTGTTCTCCCCTGCTAAGGTCACAGATTTTTATTTCAGGAATTTATTATACACAGACCAAAATAACAGATGCTCAGTGACAACCAGGCCACAGTCATGAGCAACTTATAAAATACAGACCAAAACCACAGGCAGTATTTTTAGAGGACATTTGATCCTTGATCCAGAGGGACTGCAGAGTCATATCCCCTTAGGAAAGGCATTTTGAAGGTACTTCTATCAGCCTGGCCATAACAAAATACATGGATTTGGTCAGCAGAGGAGTGGGGGGAGAAGAAGCATTGAGAGAGCACTGGGGTACCTCCAACCAGCTCTGCCACAAAGTTCCACTCTTAGAACGATATCTTCAGCTGCTGGCACTTTTTAGAAATAAAATTCCCAACAATAATGGGACGTGTACCTCAGGGTAGGGCCTTCTCTTTAATTTATCTTTTCCTTTATCATTTAACACCATTAAATGTGAACTGTTCAAAACTGAACCAATGGCAGGTGTTTTACAGGAAATTTATGGTCCAAGAAACATCTTTTGGGTCGAGATGTGGACAGCTGATGGCACAGATGGAATACTGTCACTCAAAATGGCCGAAAAGAGGGAGAAGAGAGTGCTTTTTTGCAGTACTTGAAGTTGTATTTGTCGCCGACCTCTATCTTGTTGCTGAATTAACTGAGGTTACATTAGTAACACTACCACAGTCTTGTGGTTTTAAAGGTAATATCAGAATTGGAAAGTTCATCTAGTTATTGCCTGAATCATCAAATATTTCTGTAACAGAGAGGCAGGTATTTCAGAAACTGGAGATAACACTGTATGTACTTCTGTGGTTGGGGAGTTTCCAGTAGAATACTGAGGAATCTTAAACCATTGTGGTGCCACATTCATACACTGAAAATCATCATGAACACAGTTTTGTGTGTGGCCTCACCAAAATCCCTACCAAAATCAGTAGGATCTGTGACAGAGTCCTGAATAAAGCCATGGGTGACAAAAAGAATTTAAAATCGTTCGCTTGATCAGAGGAGAGGCAGAGGAAAGTCCATTGATATTTCTCACCCAAGAATCAGAATTGCCAAAAGTCCTTCCAAAGGACAAGAATTTTTTAAATTGTAGGAGTTGAAAAAAAAAAACAAACAGCTTAACCTGTGCTCAAGAAACAGTCACAACAGATGCAACCATCCATCCTCACCTCTACCTTCACTTCTAGACAGAGAGAAGAATATAAGAGGATAAAGAAATACAAGAGGATGTTAGGTGGAAAAGAGAGGCTCCGTCTCACATCACTCTCTCTGAAATGCTGTGATCATAATTTTGGAAGGAACAGCCTAATTTATTTAGTGAATTTGTACCTATGGGTATAAAACTGGCTACCAGCAGTGGAAATGCTTCTGAACAAACCCAGAGAAAGACAGCAAAATTCCCAAGGCTCATCTCAGTGACTGATAAATCATTTTAGGTTTTCCTTTCTCATGCCATGCTCCTTCTACTTTTAGGTCTCCACTGGTCTGCTTTTTAAGTTCTGCCTTTCTTATTACTGCTCCTATCCTCGCTTCTGCTTCTTCTCTATGATCATTTGCTTTTACTCACATATCAAAATTACTTCAATCACTTCATAGGCCAAATGTTTCTCCTTTTGTCTGTTCTTTCACCTTAATCACCACCTTCTGGGATAGTCTTCTGCTGATGGTTTGAATAAGTTGTTGGAAAGTAAAAGGAAACTGAAAGTTAATTTGGGTATTCCAAAAATCACATTCCAATGTGATCATGAGCTGCAGCTGAGAAGGTGAAAGAAATTTCCATCTTTGTTGTTTTAAAATTCGTTTAAAAATTCGTTAAAATTACGAGGAATTAACTTAGTCTTTTTTTTTAAATTCATCTTAACAACTCTGATTCACTGACACCATTCTCTTAAACCTGCCAATTTTCCGTCATCTATTGTTTTAGACATCACCTTGTCATGACAGCACAAACTATTTCTCTGTTTGAAAGAAAAATCAACAATTAGTCTTGAATTTCCATTATTTCTATTGTGACTCTAAAGATATCCATAGGTGTCATGCAGGCCTCTTTCTGTTAATATACTGATGCCAATAAAAAGGAACACATCTAGTAAATAAAGGGTTTCCTCCCATACAGAACAAACCTAAAAGTGAACCTCCAAAATCACTTTCTATGTAATTCACAAAACAAATCTATTTACTCCTTGAAAAACATTAATAATGTAAAAATACAAACCTTTCAAACATTTTGACCTTTCCAGAACTACTTTTTTTTTCCATTAACTGGTGTCAGAGAAGATTTTATAATTATTTTAGTCTGAGCTCATGGTTCTTTGACTTTCTCTAAGAGAGAATAATAGTATTTGGAGATATACTATTGATGTTTAAGCTTCCTGCCAATCACATTAAGTTGCGCCAGTCCTCAGACAGACAGTGAGAGAGAACACCACATTTAATCACCATTACTGCTCACTTTACTTGAATCACATAACACAACTACTGTGAGCAGATATTCTGCTTTTAATAATAGATATAGGCATAAAATCCTCCGTAAATTCTTCTCTTCCTCATTAAACGTTTTCCCCTTCATCAGGCTGATCATCAGAGCATGAAGAAATGTTTCATAATCCTCCAGGCTGGTGTCACAACACCACTGGTGCATTTTTTTGCCAGTGGAAGCTCCAGAGCACAGGAAGGATGGATCCCCTGCTCATGTGCCTTTGGGGGGAGGCAGCTCCATGTGAGCACCCACCTTCCCCTGCTCCCCAGGGGCCTCATGAACACCAGAAGGTGGGGGAGACCCCCGGGCCTCCAGAGCTGGGACGAGACCACCTCCTCAAAGTTTCTTTTACTCTCAGTTTTTAAAGGTGTAAAGAGCACATCAGCAGGTATTCCTCCCTCACAGCACAGCCAAGAAGGAAACTGTACATTTATGTTACTGAAGAGAATGTATTTCTTCCCCTCAGAGAAAGCCTGAAACTCCTAAAAAGAAAGAATATCCTTAACTGAGCTAAGAACACAGTCAAAGATTTCCTTGTGGAAAGTAATGTTTAGCCCAAAGCAAAATATATAGAAATTAAATTTAAAATAAGAAAACACAAAGTTTGAGGTCCACTTAGATCCCCTTATGTTGAAGCATTGCATTCAAATCTGTATTTCTTAGCATTTCTCTGGCACAACCCCCCTTTCTATTAAAACTATTTTCAAAATTGATGGCTGAACTCAAGATCTGAAACTGGCAAATAAGAAAGGACACAATAGGTGAACAACATTAATTTCTGCACCTGAAAGGGACTGTAACATCAGATCAACTCAGATCTGAAACATCATATTATTTTTAAAGCAAGAATTCTGCTAATTGTTAGGTGAGCATAAAAACAGAAAGACAGATCACGAAATAAGTAGTAGCGTACCCTCTGTGCAGAATTCATCTGACCAACTTTTTACATTGCCTATTAGAATTATCCTATCAAATGGGCATTTTCCATTTAGCTCCAAATAACTTATACCTAATTTTAAGATTTTTTTCATGCACCTGAATTATATGATGACAATAATTTTATACAGAACCATATTTCTGCTGAAGGAAAACCACTCTCCTCTAAGTTATAGATATCTTAAAACCTCACATAGAGAGTAACTCTGACATACCTTGATGATTTATTACTGTAAATTTCATCCACTCAGCAGTTTTCACAAACAAGTTTCGAACGCTACTGTCAACATGCAACATTTAATTCTTTTGCTTTGCTAATGAAGAAGCTTTTTAAAACTCATAACTGAAATAACATTATAGCTCAGATCATATTTATTACCATTGCACTAGATGACTAGTGTATCTAGCACAATCTTTTCAAGAACTTATCCCCAAGTATTGTGTTTCCTTCCTTAAGCAAGTAAAATGTTATAAAAACTTTATCTTCTGCATAATTGTGCAACTTACCTAAAATTTAGATAGTTCTCTGGTAATTTTATGTATCAGAGTATAAATCCTTTTTCTCTCAGCAGAAATCAGAATCTCAAAGTATTGTTTTAAGAGAAAATTATGTGCATCACAACAAAGGAATTCAGAAAGCTGCAGGAAAGCTTGAATAAATAAAATAAATATGGATAGAATAAAACTGGCCTACTCCCAAACCCCGAGTTTGTCAAAAGAACAAAGCACAAACAAACAGCATGTAAAACCTGAATTCAAAATACATTTATAAAAAAGGGATGAGGACACATGTTTTTTCTATTTCAGCTTGAAAAATAAAGGGACACAGCAATGACTCTTGCTGGCAGGCAGATAACTCATAGGCCCTGACCCTTCGACTCACCAGGAATTCAAACACAAAGCTCTTTTCATAGTGACCGTGCCATACATTCTCAAGATAAGGCAGCGAAATAAGGAGCAATGGAAAGGTGCCACAAAGCTCAAACTGCAGAAAACTGCACAGAACTTATGTTCACTTATTCATTTATTCACCTCCATGCAGCTGCACACCCAAGAGCTGGCTTCAAAACTACTTCTTTCCAAATCAGAAGGCATGCAGTGTGCTTTCAGAAACAGGACTCCTGAAGCAAGAAAAGCACAAGAGAGCAAGCAGCGAGGAAAGGGCTATCCCTGTGCATTTCTGTATCGTTCAGGACTGAAGTGCACATCCGGACAAATAATCTGGAACACAATGAGCTCTGCAGAAGGATCGCTGTGGTAAAACGGAAGGATTTTTAGAGACAACAAAAAAAGCTACATTTCAAACAACATTTCAAATCTGGACTCACCATGAATAAGCAACAGTTGCCAGAAGTTAGTGTGTAATTTTCTGCCCTGTTCCATTGCACTTTTTGCCTAGTTGTCCAACACTTGGTAGCTCAGAGCTGCCACACAGAGGCCCCTTCCGTGATCTGGCTTATTTGCCTGTCAGTTTGAGTCTCAGCTTCTGTATGATGCAGCTGTGCACTTTGCTGAAGGTCTAATATCATTTCCATAAGCTTTCTCCCTGCCTGGAGCAAGCAGTTTATTCTCCCTGCTCAATAAATACTCAGATCAGTTTTCTGGTACTCACAGGGATAAAGCTTTAAGTTGTTAAGGAGTTCTTACTAAGTAGTGGGTGGAGAACATAAGCTCAGTACAAGGAAACTCTGCGCATAATCAGAAACTGAGAAACTTCCTCCCTTTCCCCCAACCCCTCCTCTCACCAGGCGAAGCTGCCAGTGCCTCCTTTACAGAAATTTAGGAATGTAAAGGGAGGACTCAAAGGGGCCCAGTCAGACAAGCCTTTCTCAATCAATTAGCTTGCAGCCATTACTTGTGACCCTAGGTCACACAACATAAGTGTGTGGGGTGTGCCTTTAGGGGTACACCAAAGCTACTTATTAAAACTTACATAACCAAAAGTGTTCAAAATCAAATAAACTCTGAAAGCTGGAAAATACTTTCCATGTACCACAGTTCAGATGGAAGAAGAATTTTGCATAAAGAATTGTTACTTTGTTTTTCCAATAATGAATCATTTGATGCAGGAAACTAATTGTTTTTTATACTAAAAAAAAAAAATAAAGAAATGTGAGATGCATAAGCAGACTTTAAAGTGGTATTTGTTTTATGATTATGCAAAAACTAAATAATACTGGCCTGAGTGATATTTGATGAAGCGCATGATCATGTTTCTTAAAATAAGACTATTGTGTGTAGCTGCAAAGGCATAGATGTTTATAGGACTATTTAATCAATTAATGAAGTTCATCCCCTGTATTCCAGTCCTTTGCAAGAAACTAGTTCTCAGCTTCAGATTCCATTCTTCATTTTAATACTCCAACATTTGAATAGCACATTAAGTTCTCCTGCCCTGAACACCCAGGGAAGAGAGGGTGTAACTTGCCATGATTCCCACACAACAAGTATACACCCCTTGGTGTGAAGGAAAACTTCAAAAAGACCCTCAGCTCCATAACCTGCCAACCCAATGACATGGAGATGATGCCTTGGAAAAACCCATGAGGGAGTCCTGATTTGAAAAGCAGATTTTTGACAACCCCTTTCTGGGCCAGGGGAGATCAATGCACTGCAGGGGCGATGCACTTTAATCTCAAGGTGCATCGCAAAGCATCTTTAAGTAGTGCCACAGATCAAGGCTTATACACAGAAGTAAAAAAACATTTCAGCCCAAACTTCACCATCTACTGAGGGAAACTGAGCAAGAGCTACACAACTCATAGAGGTCTCAAGGAAACACATAACCATGCAGGAAAGTAGTGGTTATGTAGCGAAGTTGATTGAAGGTGCTGCAATCTTCATGTCCCTTCCCTGTTAAAATCCCAGCCAAACTCTCAGAACAGGCAGCAGGGCTCGTGTTAGTTCAGACATTCATTCAAGAGATCAGATTGCAGGATCAGGCCACTGAGTAAGTGCCCTGGGGTAAGGATTTTGCTTCTGTCTTGCATGTAAAACAGCATTTAATGAATTAGGGCACATTTATATCCTTGGAAAGCCCTGGCAGTAGAAATAATAATCATGAAAACTTTAATTTTGAAAAAAAAAAGGCTTCAGGATGAAGACGCTGGACTGGAATTTAGGACATTTGGGTTCTGTTCCCATTTGTGTTTGAAATGGCCCAAATTATTTGGGAGACATTGCTTCAATTTCTTCATTTATGTAAAATTGCCCTTGTCTTGCAGTTGTAAAGCCTTCACCTCCTCAAAAATCTATCAATAAAAATGGATCATGATAATAATCTCCAGTATGCAAATCCCTTCAATACTGGCTCTCAACACATGCTGTGCATAGTGGAATTACAGCAGGATTGAATATAAAATATTTACTGACACTGGACTTCTCAGTAACTGAAAACAAAAAAACTATCTACATCAAATCTTCTGAAATCTGTGCAATCTCCAGGAGATAAAAACAAGTCCATACACATAAACAACAATCTAGGCTTTGTTCTTTTCCCTTTAGCCCTCTAAGTGTAAGGCTCCTGGAAAGCTTACCATGTTGGGTGCTTAAAATTCAAAAGGCTGGACTCCCTAATAGTAGAAAAAAAACCTGTGAGGACAGTGCCTGAGAAGAGACAGGCTGTCTAGGGTGCTGCTCTCAGCAAGTGTTAAGAAAAGGAGAACTCATTCCATCTTTGGCCAGTCTCTGTGAACTTCCAGGCTTAAGCAGAGGAATTACCGTTGATTCCAGGTTTCCCCTTAACCCACAATTTCCAAAGCAAGATGTATCCCAAGCAGCTCACTTCGATATACGTTCACACCTTTCCTTTGGAAAAGTCGATATGGAAAATTTACAACACAAATAACAAAGAACTGTAAAGGATGTTTTTGATGTAACTTAAAACAATGCTTCCACACTAGAAATAATAATAGAATAATGGCTCCTCCTGGCACTGTTGAGTCCCCTGGCTAAGGACTCTTCCTTTTCCTGATTGCTGGCTGCAAAATCACCACTCCATTGGCTCCACTCCATTGCTGCCACATTTCAGCCACGCAAAGGCAGTGTGAGCCGTTTCAAAATTATCTCCAGCAAACAAAGACACAAAGTTTGAAGAGGAATGAGATGCTCATACCAAAGATGGCAATCAGGAATGTATTAAAGTCCTTTAGCATTCTCAGAGTGCTGTGGTATGATCACGATTTCTTTTAATTAATGGAAGTAACCACCACCTTTAGTGTTTCCACATTTATAATCTAATAAGGATCAGCCCAGAACAGAAAAGGATACTAGAAGTTTTCATGTATTTTTCCACATTCTACTCTTTTTCCCTCAAAAGTAACTGTATTTGGAGAGATCTACCTTAACTAGACACCTTTTTTTCCCCCTTATTTGTCATGTTCTTTTAGACTAAGTAAATGCTCAGCTCCTTGCATCAAGGTATTTCCACATTTACTAACTTAGAGCTAGCAAGGAGATTAAACGTGCAAGAATTTTACAAGTTTTCCTTTGCATGTGCAGATCTTCAGAGCTGGATTACACCCAGGTTCAATGTTGTCATTATATGATCATGCTCCATTAAGGGATCCTTTGAGAATAGAAGGGATTTCTTGTTATTTGGGAGTTGTTTTTCTGCACTGGTCAATAGGAAAAGCAACATTAATTTACAGAACTAGCTTGCCTCCTCTGTTATGCTCTTAAATCAGATTAAATTAATTTTAGTTAGAAAGATAAACTATGTGCAAAACACTTGTGGCAGAATCATGTGTAAAGTTTATGGTGTTGATAGTGGTAGTCAGCAGACATTCATATCTTAAGTTATGCTCTAAACACTCTACATTAAAAGCAACTGCTTCTTTAAGAAATAAAACTTTTTCCATTAAAAAAAATTTAAAAAGCTTGCAAATATACTATAGTACTTTGAAACAGATCCTTCACTCTTTAAGCCTTCTTCCCCTGCATTCCCCCACCCCCTTTTCCTTTCAGGAAACAAAACTCAAGAAGAGAAAGAGAGAGAGAGTCAAAAGGTTACAGCCGGCTTGTAAGTGCAAAGAACGTGAGAGGCCCATTCTTCCCCTTAACACCTGACATCCCAGGGTACATTTTCCCCAGTGCTGAGGCTGCTGGATTAGCCATGCAGCTCCTAGTGATAATGGAAGCTGTGCATCTCATTCGCCATGCACTGCTGCTTAAAGGTCTTCTCCTCTCCTACCCCCACTCCTGTAAATTGTTCTCGTTCCTGCTATGCTATTACAAACTTAATCAATGACAATTTGCATTTTGCCATGATTAGACCCAGTTAAATATCTTTTCTGAGCCCCAGATAACACATAAGGATTCATTCCTGGAATTCAAAAGTTTTAAAAAACTTGCAGTTAAATCAGTAAAATTATGTATTTACTCTTAATTATAATTAAAACCCAAGAGAAAACCTGACACAAAGCTAATAAGTGTTAAAACTTTGATTAAGAAAAGAATCTTGATCAACAACCTTTGTGACAGCATTATAACACTCATGCTGCCATTCCTTTGCTCAGAATACCCAGGTTTCTATGATTTCCCTCAGCTAATTGTAGCAGATGAAACCCATCTAAGGCATGTTTGTTACAGGTACAGAGCAGTGAACATGTCAGAGAGAAATACTAAATTATCAAAGTCTTTGCTGCACCTTTTTCCAGGAGGGAGGTTCCTTGTAACCCTCAGAGGTAGCTGAGATCTGCTTGGTTGGCTAACGCTGTAGGAACAAGGGAAGAATTACCTCTAATTAGGTGCATAATCATGCACAAAATGGAAAAGGACTGAGAAGAAAGTTAATTCAAAGCACCAAAAGTCTTCAGGCTAAAGGACAAAAGAGAAACAAGACTGATTAGGGAGAAAAGATACAGTTCACAAAAATGAGCATTAAGCTCCAATAAGAAATAGGAGGAGAAAGAAGGACAAAATGATTACTTGGAATTTCCCACTATTAATAAATGTGATATTCTAATTTAAAGATAATTTCATTTCAAAAAGGATCCAAATTCCAAGGTGAATCAGAGCAAAAACTTTAGCAGCTAATTAATAAAATTCTAGAAGACAGAACATGCCAGAAAATATCAATTCCTCTCACTCCTCACCTACCCCATCTTAAACACCAGCCAAATGCTTTCTGCTGTGTATGCAAGGCACTTCTTCAAGTTTGAAGGTACAGGTTTTCCCTTTGTCTTTATAGTGCAAAGAATATTATAAGTTTTGTTTCCTGGATTTTGCTAAATGATTGTCCTAGGTTACAATGTAAAAATATGCCAGAAGGTCTGTATTCTATCTCCATCTTCATGAACTGTTGAAACCAGGA
>VXBU01008273.1:168418-207808 GCA_013400315.1 Bombycilla garrulus
CCCCTTTTAATAATTTGGAGGGAGGGGGTTTACGTTTTCTATCCCAAGAGAAGCTCCTGCCTCCCTTAGCAGGCACCTGTGTTTCAAAACCAAGACATGACTTAGTCAGGTCACTGCTCAGAGTGAATGTCACAAATATTGCAGGAGGAATCTGAGAAGGGGAAAAAAAAAATCAAAGAGGCAAATTAAAATATTGGTAATTGATAGCCAGGCTTTCAAAAACATACTGAGACAACTCAAACATTTAGGACTCAAATGTGTGAAAAATCCAATGAGAACATCCCAAAGAAGGTTTAAAGGAAGACTACACACGTGTGCAGCTTCTTTAAGATTTTGGAGCCAGCAGAACAGTTGCCTGAGGAAATAGGTTGTTACAACTTGTTTAGATGCACTGTGGTAAAAAACTTCCTTCAGCTGATTTGATTTCCTAGAAATAAAAAAAGTGGGTGTGAATTTGTCATTTGGTACTTTGTTGAAGGACTAAGATTATTTATTTATTTATTAAGTCACTTGGGTCTTAGAAATATGAGTGAATAAAAGACAGAGATTAAAGAGAGTGCAGTCATTCCAGAGACAAGCATTAAATGAGATTTTAATGGGGTCTGTCCATCACCTCACCAGTAACCTGCCAGGTAACACCACAAAAGCCCTCACTAGACCTGCCCCAGCCAGGATGGTTTGATTCAGCTTTCTTGCTCAAGTGAGAGGTGCTATTTATTTGAACCATAGAACCAGACCAGATATATGCACAGGCACTATTTATTTTAGCTGTATTTATATTTGTAAAAAAAACCCCAAAAACTATATAACAAATCTAGTGCCAAAAAAAGACCTTGAAGAGAAAAAAATACATAAATTAATTCCAAGAATCCCTGTCAATATATCAACAACATTATGTTTGTGTACAAAACTGTGCCCAGCTGACTGGGGGTGGGTGAATAGAGGTTGGGCAAATTCAGGGTGTAAGTTTAGCCCAGCATGTCCAGCCACAGACCCTACTGTTTAAAAAGAAGCAGGTAGTTACCTCTACCTGACATGAATGAAGACTTCGTAAAGCACCTGTCTGGTGGAGATCCTGCATCCTCACACATATCTCATTACAGTATTCCTTTCATGTCTGCAAACCCCATCCCATGTTGCCAATTTGGACAAGCAATCAATCTGTTCTTGAAAAAAATCTGAATGTCCTAAAGATGTTACAGAAGTTTTAAAATTTCATCTCATAATATACATGAAAACACACAGATGGGTAAAACCTTTTTCTGCCATTGGCCAGTATTTAACATGTGCTTTCAGAAGAGAAGTCTGGAATTTTTACCTACTGCATACCTAGGCACACCTCCCTGACAGAGAACTACAATGGGAAAAAGCTCGGTAATACTTACTCTGATTTATTTTCTCTGAAGTTAATGCTACTTCTTTGGCTGTGAACTTTTTTCCTTTTTTTTGGTTTTTTTTTTAAGTGTCATGAAAAACATGACCTTGCTGAAGCTTCTGAGTTAAAAATGAATTCTCAGTAGAAAAATATCCCTAAAGTAGATTCTCTCTCTTACCAGGGAATGCTCCAGCAGTCAACATCAATTTGCCTTAAAGACAAAAAGGCATCTCTCTAGGGATAAAAATCAATCCCCAAACTGTCAACAGCAACATACAAAGTTTAAAAATGTGCTTAATTCAGCACAAACAAATGCTTGTAAATTGTCAAGCCAATATGTGAGAAGTGTCTCTTCCATTAAATAAAATCATGAGCTAAACGAAAAAGCTAAAAAGGGGACAAAGACACCAGAAGCAGATATAATTTTTCCACCTGATATCCATCAAGCACACTTGTACAGAATAATAAGATACCAGTTTTTACTAATAGAGTGCTGATTAAGTTTAAAAATATTTTAATTGCTACTGATTTTTTTAAAGGTTTTCATTACTGTGGAGTTCCAGTGCATGCAAAAGAGTGCCTTCTCCATTCAACTTGGCAATGGCAGCAGTCTGGGACAACATCAACCCAGATTTGCAATCTGAAGGTGATCCACCCTCAGCGGCAAGGAAATCAGTTTTCCAGCTGGAGATGTCATCCCAAATTGCAACAACTGAGAAACGACTGAAGCCATTTCTGGGCTTCAGATGTGCAGCAGGGGTGCCGTTGTCCACTTCCCCTCAAGGTCAGAGCAAGGTTACAACTCCCAGCTGGAAGTCCTTGCCTTTCTCTTCTAGTGCACTTTGTGGCACCTGTGGAAACTGTTCCCACCTTCCTGAGGTGACCTTGCCTTTTCCTGGCAGCCCTCTGACATCCCGAGAACTGCCTGCACACCCCCTGCAGCAAAGAGGCAAGGTGCAGGGGCTGATTGGAAGTTGTGTGGGCAGGCAAGGACCTTCCCCACCTATCCATTTTGCCTGCAGGTGCTCTGGAGACAGGGATGGGACTGTTTGGTGGGTTTAGTTCAAGTCTTTACCACATTCCTGGATGTCATTGGTCACATCAGGGCAGAGACAGAGCAACCTAACAAAAGAAATTATACAGCCATGACATTACAGCTGTTACTGTATTTTCTCCCCAGGATAAGGAGAACTTGGACTTTTCCCCCTATAAATATGTTTTCTACCCTAGTGGATGAGTCCACGATGATCAACACTTGTAAGAAACGCGACCAAGATTTGCACAGAGCTCCACCCCTTGTCTCCTTAATCTTCAATGAAACAACTTAATTTTTCTGTACTCCAGTTTCTGATCTGAATACCACCATCCAGAGCATACAATATGGACTTCATTACTAAATAGGTTTTATGAAATATTTAGTCAAAGCCTCTCAGTTTTGTTCCCACGTGTGGCTGTATACATCAGAAAGTCCTGAAATAAGAAAGTGCTATTCACTGTAAACAAGGTGTTTTGCAAAAATATAGGCTGTGTTTTACCTAAAAAGCTGAACTTGCAATCACCCAAAAATAAAACTAAAAAAACCACCCTCCTCAGTAAGGGTCTAACACAGTCTCAAAGATCAAGTTTCACTGATTTCTGCAGAATTACACCAATTACACCATTATGTGTTAAAAATGGAAAGGCATGTTCTACAGTATTAAAAAATCCACCATAAATCAGTTAAAATACATAGCCATAAATACATATGAAAATATAAAGTGAACGGACAGTGCAAAAACCAGGAAGGTTTCATAAAACAAAAAATCAAATAGGGAAACCATCACAGCAAAATCAGCAATAACCTAAGCACAAAAGAGTGCTATTTGATTTATAAAATGTAAAACAATATCTTTTGTATAAAATGTAGAAAAAATAGACCAAGTTCCATGGTAGAACTGCACCTCCAGTCAGACATGACGATGTGTCATCACTATGCTTTCATTATAATTTCTGTGAGCACAGAAAGACTGGGAGATATGGACTTTTAGGTAGAACAAGAAAAGAGGAAAAAAAAAATAGCCAATGAGGAAAAACCATAAGAAAAATGTTGCCATCTCCTTCTGCCATTACTTTCAGAGGTAACAACAGAGTCAGATATCCACACCCTGACAGAATGTGTCACACAGTTTCACAGAGAAGGCAATAATGCCAGAAGAGGAATGGCTACTGCTATTCTTTGAGTTACTTTACTATAAAGCTTTCTATGGAGACTCCTAAGGATTGAAAAAGGAGGAAAATACTCCATGTTTCCTCATTTGTCTTGAAAATTAAAAGTCAAGGTTATTTGCAGCTGATACTTCAGAATGATCAGAAATCTTTTCATCACTACTTTGGCAAATAAATTTTCTGATACATGTGATCAAAGGCAAAGATTAGCTCAGGAATCCGGGCATCATTTATTTTGGCAGTGTGCATATGTTAGTAGATTCTTTTGGTCCTCCTTAGGATTAACATACATTTTGAGAGATGGTATGGGGGCCATACAAAGTTCAAAGCTATATTCTTTAGTTTAGTCACTCAGGAAATAAAAAATTAAATTATCTAGCATTCAAAAATAAGACTGTAAACTGCTCCAGAAGACAGTAAAAATTCCTAACCAGTGGTAGTGGAGATCCTTCTCATTAGCTGGTTTCCTCTTCCAGACAGTATATTGTCACCTGAGTTCTCCCTGTAACTGTTTTTGCTATTAAAAACACTTTTTCAAAAATGCACATATAATTTCTTAACTGAATTACTAGTAACAAATCTAACTAGTTTCCACTGAATAAAAAAAATTTTCTTTGGTTCTCATAACACTGAGCAATTTAAGTTTTTAAAGAGAAGTTACTTCTCTGTCCCTTTCATGGAAGACAATGGTTGTTGCTCAGGTCCACAGCATAAAATTTAGTATTTCCACTGAGTCCAAAGACAGCAACAATGCAATTTCAAGCTAAAGGGCCAAATTAATTGGTTCAAGTCAGCATTAAATAAATGAGGGTCTCAGGCAAAAACCCCATACCCTGTCTTGTCCTTGGAAGGCAGTGATAAAATTTGGGTGCGTCAAGCAGGGCAGTCCATACTGCCTGCATTCCTTGTTGCTGCGTGCGTACAACTTCCAAGAAGTCTGCCACACTTTCAGTCTTTTCTTTGGGCCTTAACTAGAACCTGTCAGATTTTGTAGGCATGGAGAGTGCCACCTCTTGAAATATCACAAGGTGGACAGGATTACTGGGATTGAGCCAGCAGTTCTCAAGGAATAATCAGTATTTCGCAGTTTTGGTTTAATACCTTGGGAGGAAAGTTCCTGATTCTTCAAGCTGGGCTGAATCCAGCCCCATGCCTTGAGGAACTGAGGGGACGGGGAAGTCCAGGGGTAACTCAAGAGCAGGGAACTCTTGCCTAGAAAGGCTGACCGGGAAACAGTGACTAGGCAGACTAAAAGAATAAAAAGGTATTTATTGAAAGGATCCAGCTTGGGCCATGCAAGAACCCCTTGGGACTACACCCAAGCAATTCAGCAATGGTCCCAAAATGGATCCCCAGTCACAAGGTCTCACACTTTTATAAGCTCTGGTCCACCGGTGTATTGGAGTTAATTGCCAATTACAGCCTGAGGTTATGAAGCTCCATCCTCTTTGTTCTTTCTTTCTTCCTTCACTGTTGTTTATACTCTTGGGCCTAAAATTTGACCTTGGTCCCCAGCTAGAAAGGAATTGTTTTGTCTATCTACCCTGTGAAGAGACCTCACCAACCCTTAATATGAAAACGAGAACTACGCGTTAAAACAGCACAGAGTCCGAAAAATTAAAAGTTAAACTTAAGGCATCAATACGATCAGAACTTGCAGGAATGTTGGTGGAGAAGGAGTGGATGGGAGGGTACAGCTGGGACCTGCAGCAGTTCTGCTGGCAGCCTCAGAGGAACGTGCTGGTATTTCTGTTCCAGCAGCCAGGGATCTGAACTACCCTGCAATAACAGCATCCCCTCAGTGGCATTAAGGGCTAAGTGGCAGCACCATCTCTGTTGCTGGCAAACTATTTACAGCCCCAGTGTTGTAGTCTGGGCACTGCTAGGTTTACATTAACAAGGTACTGGCAGCAAAAGCAAAAAGCAAAACCTAATCTTGTCCTTTCACACAGTTTCATTCCTATGTCCCAGTCTTTCACATCCTGCAGTCTGTTCATCACTGCGCTGGACCCTACAGCAGCAGGGAGGGCAAGGGGGATTGTGACCTGAAACCTTACACCAAAGGTCTGTGAGCACAACAGATTCCCTGAGGGAAATCCTGGCCTGGGCTTCCTAAGGGGTAACTAGAGAGCTGCTGTGCCTTCCTTGTCCACTGCATGAGAGCCAGACAGTGTCTGAACAATTACTGTTTGATTTGGGTTAAGAGTCAGACACCACCCGGGGCAACATCCAGACGGCAGCCAGGGATACTGTTTCCGGAAACAGAAACAACAGGTGGGAATTTGCAAACGGCAATGCTTTACACACTCAGAGCACCACTATGTTTCGGTGCAGACCATTAAAACACAAGAATACAACATTTTTCAGGGTGATTTTTTGCACTGTGTTGTAGCAATATTGAGAGTTGAGTCTATCCCCTAACTCCCCAACTGTTTGCAAGAGCTGATGATCCCAAACTCAGGGGTGCAAGTGCTGCCTTGCTTTTTTTGCTATTCCAATTTGTGTCTGTCAGATGAATGTGCACCACATCATGCAGTGGCAGAGCATGGAGGCAGTGAAAGGGGGCTGCTGTATGACAGGAAAAGGGTGTTACTTTCAGAACCCCATAATTTCAGTTATGGCTGTAATCCTGATTTCTTTAGTTATCTGATAGAGTGGGAGAAAAATTGCAGCAGGTCATTAGTGACTCCAATCATGCAAAGCTATAAAGGAAAAATAGCATACTCTGATTTCTGGAATTAAACATGCTCTATGCAGGCCTTCCTCTCATCTCTATGGGTACAGACAATGCCTGAATGGATAAAAATTGCTCTCTGAAGACACCAGATGTTTTGTGAAACAAACTAACTTCCATCACACAAACCTATGTTTTCTTCTAAGCAGACATCCACAGTCAAAAATTTGTCATTGCTGCTCCGTATTCATCTGTATGTTCAAGAGAAAATTTTCTCAACTTCCGATTCAGACGATATATTTTATCACCGCTGACTAGCTGTTTTAAAATATTAGGTAGGTACATCCCTCATTTCTTCATTTAGTTCTTCTTCACTGAACCTATTCATGTTGAATAGACTGATGGCTTCATGACATTATTTTCACCTTGCATGAATGACTGAAACTATGCAAACAGAACAACAAAACAAGAAATAGACTTCTTAAATACAAGGCTATTTGCCATTGACTGAAATAAACTTTCTGTAATTATTATGGTCTGGGAACAATTCCAAGTGTAGGAAGACCATGTGTTACTATGCTTTTATAATGAATAGAACTTCACAATCCTACTAGTGAAAAAATATATTGTTAATATTTAAGCAGCACTAATTTATAGCCTTTCTGAGGCCAACAGGTGAAAAAAAATGGCCAAATAAAAGTACGTATGCACACTGGGCACAGACAAGAGAAAGTTTTGTCTTGAAAGAATAGACGCTCCCACTTTTTCCCTTTTCCTGTGAAATCCTGGGCTGGTAGTCACCTGACACCTCAGACTATCAGGTTAATGCTTAGTTAATGTTCCCTTCATGTTTATACCTGAAGGAAAGCCGAAGTGATTGCAGAGTTTAACAAGCCCCGTGGCATTCAAAATGCCCTGCGAACCCTCTGGGAAGCTCAGTTCCCAAGCCACAGCTCCAGCGTAGCACTGAAGAGGCACAGCAAAATTCCACATATGACATGACAAACGTGCCCTAAACTCCGCCCCAGAGGGACCATCTTTGGGGCCCAGAGAGCTCTTCAGTCTCAGTTCCCCTGCAGACCTTTGGCTCTGTGCTGAGGCTGCTACACAGGGTGCCAATTAGTGCCAGCCCATCGCTCCTGTGATATGCACACCTCTCTGGGAGCCGGACTGAAGCTCCCGACTCATTTCCTATAGGTCACTGACAGTTCTGTCCAAGATTCACTAAGGCCCAATTTGGATTAGTAATTTAGCAGGAAGGTCCTGTGTCGCACTGCCCTCCAACCTCTCTCATGTAAGCAATTTGAATACAGCAACTTCTCGGCTGCAAATTGACTAGTTTCAGAGCGAGGGGTGTTAGAAAACTCCAGAAGCAAGTACATTTACAAAGCCTACCGTAAAGTGTTATTGGGAAATTAAACTGTGCCTTGCCCCCTTCACCTCTTGCTATGTAGACGGCATTTAAAGGATTTCATTAGGGCCAGAGGCCAGAGCTTACACTTCTGTTGCCAAGTGAAATGAATCATGGAAGAAATTGACTTAACTGGGAATTCCAATAAAATACTGGGTTTAGAACCAGGGAGTCAAAAACATTCAGCCACTTCAAAATTTTTAAGACATGAGCAGGAAATTTGTGGTTTGATTTAGAAGACGAAAAAATACTTAGCTATAAAATCTTCTTCAATCTAATTTAATAAACCCACCACAACAAAATGATGAGAAAAAGGAGAGTCTTATTTGAAAAATATGTAGCATTGTAGGTCATAGAATACCTGCAGTAGCTAAACTTTCACTGCTGTTAGTACTTTAAAGTGGTATTCCAATGTATATTTCCCTTGAGCTGCAATCACTTTTACTAGTTAAACTTCTGCCAAATACTTATTGCAGATCCTACAGAACTGATTCCAGTGCCAGTCACTACCACTGGGAGGAGCACCCTGTGATGGCTCCTTTTGCCTACATTCTCATTCCTGATGCTGCTGTGGAATCGAAACGGGATACAAACAGTGTGTTCAGGCTCGTCCTTCTCGGACTGATTCCTTAGCTAATCCTCAATGTGGTGTTTTTTAACCACACTAAATGAGTAACCACAGTGCACTCTCAGTTGTGCCTGGCATAAGATGCCATGACTGCACCCATGGAAGGAATTGTAAAGGAATTGTATGTATAGGTTGTCACAGAAGCTGTTAAAATTGTATTATTTTCATATAGAGTCAGAACTGCTGTTATTCTAAGATGAAGAAGGTGTTACAAACTTTCTGTGCATCTAATCCAGCTCAGCCACATCTGTCCTCCAGAGGTATGTAAACACTCAGTAGAAAACAGAAGGATATCTGCTCAGCAGCGTCAGCCACTTGAGGTGCTCCATTTCCTTGACTCCTGCTCATCTTTGACAGATGATTGTAATGCAATAGCTCAAAGGAGATAGCAAACAGGAGATTGAGACACCTCCGCAGGGCTCCGCTGAGTTTCAAAGGTGCCAGCAGCAAGAAACACAGTAAATTAAAAAGCTAGAGTGACAGGAAGTGCAATCTTCAGGGCTAGATATATGTTGTATCTTGTATGAAGTCACAATATAATGGGCTTCTACTGGAGAATAGCTGTACAGTAAAGACAGATATCTAAGACTTAAATAGGCTAAGTTAATAAATAAAAATGTAATAAAAAATGAAGCTTTCTGAGTGTGCCTTGCTCCTGATACTCAAATGGCACCCCACAGCCAAGCAAAACCAGGAGGTGCTCCCTGCTTGTAATTGGGGCCAGGTTTAAGGCAACTCAAAGGGACACATGAAAATTGGAACATTCCATTTGTTGTAGCCCTGTCCATTTCAGCATTACATGATTGCCAGGATTCCTGGGCTTTACAAGTGGACCTGAGTCTGTTCTTTGTGGCACCTGATGTACCCACTTTGCTGGTGACTCATGATGCTATCCCAGCATTTTACATTTGTCTTTGCTGAGATATCAGGCAACAAAGAATGAAAATCAAAAGGATTCTATTATTCTTGTTTCTTGAGGACTTAGCTGAGGAGAGCTGTTTTCCAATGCCTTTTCTACAGAATGAAGGCACAGAAACTGTCATGCTAAATTGCAGGATTTGGGAGACTGGTCTTGAACAAATGGGAGAAGCCCACCAATTTTCCTGGATATTTGTACTTCACAAGGAGGACTTCACTATATCATAAAAAAGAGGGATGTCTTCCTACCAGATCACATTCTATGTGCAATGGAGGGTTGTATATATTAAAAAGCAAATTTAATTCAGTCAATGAGTACCTTCTGGTATGTAGATGGGAAAACACTACTTATAGAAAATAATTTGTTGCAAGAGAAAGCTTGACAAATCCCTATTAGAGGAATGATATTTTTTAAGACAAAGAATATATTTTAATTAAGGCTGCCTGTTTAAGGACATGCCAGATAAATCCTGAAAGTCTTTAAGTCAAACCTGATCATCTTTTTAAACTCTGTGTTAGAGCACAACAGACGTGATAAGCTTGAGACAGCTTTATTTAGTGTGGCTCTCTGGCCTTTGCTAGGTCATGGGGTCAGAGAGTATCAGTCACCAGGGCTGCCTTTTCTGATGACTTTAATCTTTAAAACCTTCCAGTGAAACTGTGTGACCCATCGTTAGCAAAACACATAAAAAATGGCCAAAGTGCGTATTTGGTTGCACATGACATCATAAATTACCTACAGGACCACTCTGAACAACAAGTTTTCCCTGGAATTAAACAAGAAAAAAAATGGGGATACAAGGTTCCCACTGTCACCACTGCCTAGCAGCAGACACCACCAGCATGAGCTGACGTTGTGGTGCCCCAACCAGGTCTCCACCCCCGAGCAGTCACTCACCTCTGCCAGAGGCAAAATCTTCTGGAAATCACTTTGACTGAGCTCCCCAAACAACACATTTGTAAAACACCAGCGCTAACACCTTACCCTGGGAAGTAGAAGGTGGGGCTGACTATCTGTGTTTGATCCCATGCTCCCCTCCTGCTTCACTACATTTTGCAGCTCCAAGGCAATGAAGAAGACCCAATTTCAGTTCTATATATCCTTTCACAAAAGTTTCACTTGATTGGAGTAAAGGCTGTTCAAATACTTTTACTCATAAAAAATGGACATGTTAAAAAAAGACATTATTAAAGATATATTCAACCTCAAGCCAAGACACTGAAATCAAACCAAACTTAAAAGACCAGGGAAACACACTGTAACTCACTCAATAGTGTAACAAAATGCTATCACTGCAGAAAAACATAGAAGTAATAAAAGTAACTTTGACCTTAGTAGCTTTCAAAGTGTTAGGTACTGATGGAAATTTCCTAACCTGATTTAAGACATCTATTCTGCTCTGCAGCTTCCTTTTTTTTCCTCTGTGATGTGAAATTTCAAAAGCCTCCAGCATTTTTCTAATTCTAAGTTGAACTTCAAGGAATGAATCTACAATTTGTTGAAAAATTACTTCAAATAATAACAATATTTTAATACGTTCCACAGCCACCACTCTTCTTTTACACTTCTTGGAAGAATTTCCCGACAAGTGGGAATGAATTAGCAGCTAAACATCTTTGCAAACATAATTTGAACAGGGAATTAGAGTATGGTTCCTAAATCACCTGAGAAGATAAATTCAGCTTCTTGGTTGTTTGGCCTCCTAACATTTTTATTTATCTCTATTTAGATTGGAGGCATATTCCAGTTTATTTTTATAGCAAAAGGCAAGCAGCTGTAATGGAAGCTCAGGAACCTCCTTTACAAATATAATTTGTTTTTTTTACAGGCAGTGAAACACAGAAATAAGGGACAGGAACACAGCAACTCTATTCTTCTTCATTAGAAACATCATGTTACAAATAGTGACAAGTTCCTCAACCTGAGAAAACAGACCCATTCCTACATGAGTTTTTGCTCTAAAAACAGCCAAGTTTTTTCATCTTGTAGCAGGAAATGGTTTTCACTTTTATATAATTTAGTCAAGGAACTAAATAGAAGAGAAAAAACTTGTAAATTCACCATATTTTAAATGCTTACCTGGAGCTGCACAAATTTCCTCAGTAGAAAACACTAGCTTCTTGTTAGTGAGAGTACTTGAGTTGTTTCCTTTTTTTTATTCTACACACACCATTAAGCAATATCAGTCCAGATATAGAATTCAGCGTGCACATATTTGGAAATTGCAGAATTAATGTGCAGTTTAAGCTCAGCCTAAATGCTTATCTAGGCTTGATTATTAAATAGCTTGTGCTAGTCTTTAACACACAGCATTAATGTTGCTTCATTCAATGCACAAGATGGACAATGATCATTTTAAGAGCAGTTCACTACATTGTTTTGTTCCATTACTTAGACTGCAACCCTTTGTAGCACCCTTTATTTCCAATCTGTGTTTCAAAACAAGACAAATTTATTTACTTTGTTCTGAAGACAAATTTATTTACTTTTCCCAGACAGTTGTTTGGTGCTCATCATCAGAAGATACAAGTGATTCAGCCATATTATTTTTACTGCAGCCTGGGAAAAATTAGCATTCGTCTTGTACAGATGACAAAAGATGTGCAGGGAGAGAGACACAGGTACACCAAATCTGAGACATCTGGCACATGAGCTGCAAGAGAAGATAGCACTACTCATTATTCAACTCTCTAGTGACTCCAGGAGTAGATGTGGGTGTTCAAGCTCCTGATTAATCAGAGTGTAGGATCTTGCAGTCAGCACACAGAAGCTGGGGAATACACACATGATATGAAAAATTTACTGACTTTGCTAAACATCAGTGGCAGGGACAAGACTACAGCCCTATTTTTCAGAGTCTTATCTAGCTTTTCACCTATATATTTCCTTTCCTGCAGTCTTTGATTTATCTACTACACACCATCCAACTGCAAGAAATGAACAGTCTCTCCACTGCACAAGTTCCCTGGGTGGGTCTGACTTGAGGACTGGATAAGGCAGAAATCCCACAGGAGGTGAGGACATGGGGAGAGAGAAAGATGCAGTAGATAATTACAAAGTTAAAAACTGTGCTCTATGCACGTGAACAAATGAGCCATCTTAATTGACCTCAAATCTGCCATTTTTTAAACTACTCCACTTTGGTACCTAAAAACATTCTATGTTTTGTTTTGTTTTGTTTTGTTTTTTTCATGCTACTGCCATACAAAATCCTGTGCTTTATGTGCCAGAGAACTTGTTTATGCTACAACAGAATTTTGGAAGGGCAGTAGAGGGCTAGAGGGACATTTCCATGTATAATTTTTTTAACTTCATGCTTTGCTTTTTATTTAAAGGCAATTTTGATTTCATTAGTTTTTTGTTTGATTGGTTAGGGGTTTTAGCGGGGGAGATATTTGTTGTGTTTTATTTAAAATATGGAATTAATTTCACATGTGTGCTTTTCTTGGAAAACTAGACATTCTAAATAGTCCATTTTTTAAAATTAAGAATGCCTTTTCCATGATATTTATTGAAAAATAAGCCCCAAACCTCATTTAAGCGCTGAGATTTGGATCACTTTAAAAGATTGGACAAAAAGTGAAAGCTAGCTGAACATCTAAATCACATCCAGAGTGGGACCGTCCACAGCAGGACTCTGATACTGTAGGGCACACTGCAAACATGCCATTAGGAGTGTCACCTGAACAAGCCCAAGAAGTTCACCATAAGAAACCCACTCAAAGTTCTACAGTGTAGCTCTCTGATTGCCATTAGTATTTTGCAGTTCTAGACGCGAATTGGATGGGTTTTCTTTCGCGTTTGGACAGGAGAACTCTCCCGGCTCTCGGCAGCACAGAGCTGCGGGTTTTGGAGCCCAGGTTGTGCGGTGGGGCCCGAGAGGCGATGTCCCCTCTGCGGGGCTGGGTGGGAGCCGCGCCGGGAAGGAGGAGGAGGAGGAGGAGGAGGATTCCCGGCCCTGCACGCCGCTCTCCAACGCCGGACCAGGAGCATCCTCTAGCGGCCAGCGCCCCGGGAAGCCCCTGCGTCCCCCAGGAACAAGAATCTTCTGGAAGGCAGAGGGAAAGCAGAGACCGGGGGTTAACGGGCAGAAGCCAGAAGGATCCTCTGGAGATGAGGGATATTTTGCCGGTCTCATTTACACCTCCACGTCAGACTAAATGAGAGACAGCTCTGTCCTAAGTCCTGATCAGCACAGAGAAACCTTTCCCTTTCTGCGCTGGAACACCCTCATCACTAGCTCTGCTTTGGTGTGTAAAAAAACAACAACAAAAGCAACAGAAACACACACGAACCCACCACCCTGCCCCAAACATACAAACAAAAAAAAAACCCAAAACCCTGAACACGACCACTACCCCAAACACCCACAAAAAGCTCCAAATGAAAACAAACCAAAACATCCCGCATACCCAACCAGTTTGAAAGGACTGTGTACACAACTCTGAAGTGTGTTACATTTGCATTAAACTTGTAGCCACTTCACTTAATCAACAGCCGCATTACATTCTAATCAGCCTACAGTGAAAAAATAAAGGGACAAATGCAAAAGAAAAAAGAGCAATCACATGAACTTGCCATTTCCCCAGACCATAAAACAATCTCATTGTGGTTAAAAATAAACAAATAAATAACCAACCAACCAAAAAAAAAAATCAATCAAACCAATAAATAACTATAAAAATATATATATAAAGAATTGCACAGAAAGACTTCCCCAGTTTAACTGCTTGGGAACTTTAGAGAATTTGGCACAGATATGGACTGAAATTTGGCTCTCTATACTATTATTATGAGCTGGGATTGAGGCAATTAAAAGCCTATGGTGGGTACATGCTGGCTGAAAACACAAATTCAGCACCAAAGTCCAGGAACTAGAAGGCAAAGCACAAGTGCCTAATGTTTTACAGCCCTTGAGGATTGCACCTGGGATCAGAAATGGTCACCTTAGGAGCTGCTGGATGAGGTACATGACCAAGACACACTGAGTTTGGTGGGGAGGTTGGCTCTTGGGACACTTCCAGCACTCTTTTCTCTTTTCCTTTGGCCAGCTGCTTTCTTGCAGGCATCATTTGCCCTCCAAACACATCAAAACAGAACACATTCACCTGGACTACTCTTAATAGTCTAACACATTCCAACCATGCCTGGATTAGGAAAAAAATAGCACATTTTGACACATATGACAGCAATATGGTCAAATGCAGCCAGTATATTTATAAAAGTGATTATGTTTAACTCCCAGGCAAAGCTTAAAATTAGTCATGTCCTGATGGGTAATGTCGCCCTGATTTTTGTAAGACTTTCTAAGCCTGCTGATATTTACATATTTGTGAAGAACTTTCTCACACACTTTCTGTAACCAGCTCACTGTTTTTGCATTCCTTCATAGAGGAGGAGAAAAATTGATGGACTCTTTGTCTGTCCAGTGTCTTTGGAGAGGTGGCACTGCCACCGTCCAATCCACTGTCACTTTTGGAAAACTATAAATACTGGAGTCAGAAAAAATAAACTCGCTTCTCCTCTCTTCTGATCACCTGAGCTGCGGTGTGTGTCTGTGTTCTTTCGTGTCCTATAGTGACAGGGTAATATTTTAATATAAAATTTTCTTATTTACCACGGGTTTTTACAGAGGATAATTTTAGGGAATCTTTGCCATGTTTTAAAGCAGACTGTATTTGCTTGTCTTCTCATGAAAGGAAAGTGTGACTCAATTTTCCACCATTTTTGCCTGGATGCAGCCGGAGCTGGGAGAGCACGGTGCCAGCAGCAGTGACTAAGGCACTGTGTGCCTGTGGATTTGCCATGACCTGGCCACCATGACTGGCATTCCAGCAATCTCAGACTCCGCTGCCCCAGGGTGCTGGACCTGATGTACCCATCACCAAAGAGAAGTAGATAAAGAAATTCAAGCATTCCTGATGTCCACTAGACCTGCGAGACACACACCAAGTGCAGTGTGTTGAGAGCACTCGTCTGTCACATTGCTCTAGATGGAGAAAACAAAAAATTCACGGGAAAACAAACAAATCTACTTCTGCAGTTACAACCATCCTTCAAGCACTTAACCTACTCGGCTATCAAGGAACCCTGAAGCCTAATTTTTAAACCCATGGCACAGATCACAATCACTGCTGATGCAGTGTTACAAACCTTCTTCTATATTTCAGTGCAGTGGAAACCTAGAGACATTTCTGGTAAAGACACAACGCGTCAGGAGATTAAATATGTACTCTCAAATTTCAATCAGACTTCAAATCAGGCCATGACATAGCACATATACATTGTCACGCACATATATATATGTATGTATGTATATAAGTGTATACATACCTCTGTACCTATTTAAATATACACATACAAAATGATGCAATCTTAATTGGCTATTACAACTTAAGATAGTTATTGTCTACATAAGAATGTAAAGATATGCTCAGGCAGAGGCAAAAAGAGTATTAGAAACTTAAAAGAATAAGGAACAAAAGACATGATAAAGTCCAGGCACAATTCTGATAAGTTTGCCAATAAAAGATGTACCAGAAGGCGACAAGAGAAAAGCCAAGAGGATGACCTATGGCGTAAGAATATAAAATAAATTAGAAAGCTACAAAATTACTAGCAGGATAGAGAATGTGGTAATGATTATTCCCTCTTTCCCATTAGGGAGCCTCAAATACAGTTATCAGGCAGCAGCTTTAAAATCTACAAGAGAAGTACATTTCCACGCTGTTCATATCTAGGTCCTGGAACTCATTGCCACAGAACACTTCATTAAGTGTAAGTGTTACCAAGAAAAAGGTTTCGAATGTATGCAAGAAGGTAAATCACAGCCTATTAACACAGAGATACAGATATGACCTCAGGCTTAGGACAGTCAACTGCCTGATCCATAAAAAATGAGTAAGTACAGAAAGGATGAAGAAGCATCACTATTTATCTGACCAATTCTTCATGTTTTCCATTCTTTACCTCTGTTAGGTTTTATTTTACTTGTTGTCTCCACATAAGTTTATGTCTGTGGCCTACAAGTTACTTTATCCATCACAAAAGTTTCGTATCTGTTGCTACTGCTGTAATCACCAAACATTCACTGCATCCTTCCAAACCTGCCTGTTCCTATATAATTCAGTGCTGATCTTTCAGCATCCCAGACTAATCCAAGAAAATTTTGTATTTATTCCTTTCTAAATCACTCTGCAATTTTCGCCAGGTAGATTTAACTTTTTTTTTGTTACCTTTATATTTTACCTTACAATACTGAAATTCTATAACTTTCAGAAATGGAGAAGTGAAAAAAGCACAAGTTATAAATAGTACTGTGATAATCCTATACACATAACAATGAGATTAAGAACTGAACAGCTCTTTATAACCACTGCTTTCTCTTACTGACACTGATTTGCTGCAAAATGCATTTACAGATTGATTCTTAACAAATTATTAAAACTTCATTAATGCTACAGGTAGCATGAGCTGTTATTCCTCCAGTAGAAGTACCTCCATGAAAAGTTCACAGGTGGCCATAGATGGGTTGGATTCCCTTTCAAAAAGCTAAAACTGCTCCATATCTGAGTCTGTATTGCTGCATCTTCGCTAGCTAACCAGAGCAGAGGTAAGCACCATTCATTAGAGTTCTTGCAAGCTGCACAGAGATTAAGGAATCACATAAACTTAAAAAAGGGTTTCCAGCTGAAATTTTTTACAGCCTTTACCACAGTGGAGTTTAAACCTCCATGGCTGAGGTTTGTAACTGCTACCAGAATGTTACAGAACAGCAGGAGGACCATTACCAAAACCAGCAGATGAAGAAAAAAATGCACCAAAACCATAAAGCAATAACTCATGCCTGCCCACAGAAAGCCTAGCTTATAATTCCATTACATACAAAGGACATCTTAGCCATAACTGCAACCTAGTATTAAGCCAATCACAGTCAATAATCACCGAAATATTGTTATTATTGTTTTTTTGTTCACATAAATATGTTCTGAACATAATAATCTGCTGAAAGCAAACTGATACCTTTTCACAGGCAGGGATCCAGTACCTCCAAAATGTTATCATCCAAGTGTAAAAATACAGATAATTTAAACTGCCTTCTGGACTGGGTTTTTCTTTAGTGTCTGTTCTTCCTTTTTTTTCCCCTTATCAGTAAAGATACAATTTTTCTTTCTCAAAGTTGACAAAGAGTGAAAAAATTCATCCCTTTAATAAAACAATGGGTTTTTTTAACCAGTCTGTTACAAAACAGACTTGATATTATACTGATGTGGGGAAGCCGGGAAAAATTTAAGTACAAATGTTACAGTATAAAATGGAAAGTTCATGGTGGAGAAGAGGCACTCTGTAGAGCAGACAGGCTAACACATTTTATTGCTGCCTAGCAAATACTAGACATATTCTACCTGCTTTAACAAAGGAAATTTTACCCCATATTCAGTAAGAACAACGTAATAATATCTGTATGGTAAATCACTCAGAAAACAGTCAGTCCCATGAATACTAAAAGCAAACTAATCCAGTCTCCTTGTGAATAGATGTTATACTGGTTATAAGGTTGCCATCTCGTGTCCCATCTGCTTCTGTTCTTCACACCAGAAAAAACCTTCCCAAATGTGTGAGTATTCCACTGACTTAGTGAAGAAGTTTACAGATTTTTTTCAGGAATGTAGGGATGTGCCACAGTCTCAGTCCTGGGATAGGGAAGTTTGTTAAACAGAAAAAGTTTTCTGTGTCATCACTGAATGTAGTGGAAGCTGTACAGCTTGGCCTTTATTAATGATCACCTCCCCATTCCCAAATTACCTCAGCTCTAGCTGATATTCTATGAGCCTGCCTTCACATGGCTAATATTACCTTAAAGCACCTATTTAGGGGGACCACATTTATAGCTTCTCTTCACAAAAGGGGGATGTTCAATCACAAGCCTTTCACACTAGAATATGTTACATACTACTTTTTGTATATTTACTCAGACCAGAAATAGGACATGAATTACAGGCCTTTGGTTCGGTTTTTTTTTTGGTCTAGGCTTTCCTCTTACATATAACATACCAAATTCAACTTAGACCCACACAAAAAAACGTGATCAAATTATTCTTTAAAAAAAAACAAAAAAAACAAGTAGTAAAATATTTTTTAAAAATTATGCTAAAACATTTGGGAATTGGAAACATTCTTCAAAAACTACAAAATATAGCACATTTTCAGAATATAATGTGTTAAAATATCAGTACTTTTCACAATGGAATTTGGCTACTTTGAGAAATTTACACAATCTTACTAACATTTCATTTTCTCTTCAGAAGAATAATCTTACTAATTGGCTAGACACTGTCCTGCACATATCTGACATGTTTAAGTAGGTGTAACAAAATCCACATCAAGAGTAGACCTGAAGGACAAGTTTGAGCAAGGAAAGGTTCAAGCTCTGGAGTTGTCCAGGCTGAGCTATACAAATAATATCTGGGAAATCTCACATCCGTTATGACAGGAGAGCCATATGCCTCTAAAACTGCTTAAAATAAACCCAGATACTCTAAAGTTTATAAGTATTGCAAGAGAACAGAAAGTGAAGCTCGAGTAACTTTTTCAAGAAACTGCTGACAAAAAAAAGAAACTGCATTATGACATTGGGAAACACATTTTCGTCATAAAAGTGGAAGGAATACAAAGTTTAATAAAGTGAAAATATAAAAATTAATATTACAAAATCCCTTCATGTGGTAGTTTCATCTCGGATAGAGTGTCAAACCTGCTGCTTTCATTACAAATGTGCTGCATTTCATGATGTTAATTTAAAGTTAGGCACTGTAAAGTACAGGGAAAAGACATTACCTGTATCTGGACTAATTTCTAAGGTATCCTGAGGCCTGACAAAGGCAGCCAGGCAGGAAAATCTATTACATTTTCATATTTGCATGCAATAAAATGATCTAGGCATGGACATCTGTGGCTCCAGTGTATGCCTATATTTCACTTTTATAAAATATATGGAATAACATCCTTTACATGCTCTCATCAGGGATATAATCCTTGTAACTGCCTGCAATTCATAAGATGCAGAGGTGCCAGAGGAAGCATATTTAAGGTTTAGAAAAACATATTTATGAGTTTGAACGTTATGTGTTTAAAGGGCTTTCCAAAGCACCAATAACTCCACCTCAAATTCTTCAGGTTCTACACTTTTCCACTGAAAGTCACTGAGACCATCTCACCAAAACTATTTTTATTATGAGTTTTAACATCACTGGGTGCTTTTTTAGTGCTTCACTTCAGTCTATTAGATCTTTTGGAAGCCACTTATCAGTTAGGAGTTATTAGAAAGAAATCAATGCTCTTGATTAGACTCTCAAAACTGGTTCACCCACTCAACAGATTTTGGATTTTGTGATACACAGCAGACAAAGAAAAATATTATCTACTTCCAGTTCCAGGTTTACCCGTACCACTCATGGGAACAGATACTACAATTCTAAGACAACGTGCATCTTACAGTTTCAGGCAGATGGGTTTTATTCATGGCTAGATTCTGTACCTTGCTGTGAAGGATTCTGTTAGGAAAGAATTCCGAGCTGCAGATCTTCTCCTTAGCCAAATTCCAGCTTCGTGGCTGCCCTTGCACACAGCTGCTCTGTGACTGCACTGCAGAAAGCCATTAGCGAGCTTCCTGCCACTCTATAGCATAAACACCTGGCTTCAACTCTTGCTGATTTAGGTGATGCAAATTCTTAGGTGATCTAACTGGCAATCAATATAAATTCTTAGGACATGCACCCCTTACCTTGTCAAAAGCAAATTTCATTAACTGGCAAATTGTTTCTGCTGACCATCATTCAATAAAGGACTAAAAACCTCCCTCAATACAGTGAGGAAAGATGCACTTAGCAAGTGCATTAACTTATCAAGTTCTTCTCAGGTTGTCTCCTGTCCTGTCATTTGGATTACTGCATAGAGCTTAATAGCAGGACCCAGCTGGATTCACTGCTCCACAGGCTGGAGAAGAATCAGTTTATAAATGATTGCTTATGACAACTGAATTATCCAGAAGTTTAGAGTTAAGTATTTGCTGTGCTGATCATTTAAAAGATAAGATGGGGATCATTTAATGGAATCTGAACCATGACGTGGCTGAGGAGATTATTGTTTACAACATACACATTCATTACCAGAGTAGCATTTTACATAGTATTCCGCAAAAGGAATGGCATAGAAAATATTGTAAAATGGATAGCTGCATATGCACAAGATCACCTGTTTTTATGCAGTATGGTGTTGTGTTATGCAATGTAAAAGAAGTGTATGTTAATGCCTTCCAAAACGAGCCAAGAATTAAAACCTGTGAAGCAATACATATATTGAGACATTAAATAATTAAAATAGAAGGACAGTTCACAATCCTAGTTAAAAAAAAAACCAAAAACAACAAAAAACAGTTAAAAAACTTTAAAAATTTTAGGCAATGGTAACAGACAGTGCCTGTTTGCAAGCACATGCCATGCAAAATATTTCCCTTGCAAGAAAAAAAGTTAACTTAATTGTGAAACTGTCTCAGTAGCATTTCCATCCTTAGGCAACATTTTACAGCTATTGCTCATGCTGTGCTTCTGGCAGGCAAATGCCATTTTTAAATAACATGGGAGGAATGCAGAGCTGGAGTCAGAGTTCACCAGGAAGATGAGCACAGGGCTCAGGGCTTAGTATGCAGGTCACTTGGAACCAGCAGCCATACATTTTCTCAGTAATCGCTCTTGGTTAGAGATCACTGTGGTTCATAACAAAATGTCTGTCTGTCTGTCTGGTATGACAGGTATACGACCACTCTCAAAACCAGACATTCTCAAAAAAGACACTCATTTAGTCTCAAGCAGCATACCTGAAAGTCAGACAGAAGAAATCAGTTTTAAAACATGATCTTTCTGCTGACAATTCTCATCCTGCAGAAAATGTAGCACCAGGGTTGTCCTCTGCCATTAAAAAATGCCATTTTGCCATTAAGTAGGCAAAAAAAAGTGAATGACAGAATAGTGGTTCATCCTTGGCAAAAACCAGTGAGAGAACCCAGTTTTCTAGGTTCAAGTCAGTTACTAACCAGTTATGAAATATTTTGAAAAGCAGAAGACATCTATTAAGCTGAATCCTTAACACTAGCCTGCAAAGCTTTTCCCTGAGGGAAATTACTGTTGAAAAGGGATATTTGAATACTTTCTTGCAAGGCTTCAGGATCTAACTAATTGCAAAGTAGTTTTGTTTTGCTTAGTCAGTTATTCTAGCTCTATTCCTGAAGCAGCAATAATGAATGAAAAGATAAGAAGCACCCTAATAGTGTTGCAGCTTATCAGGAGAAATCTTCATCAACTTCTTCAGATGAACAAAGCCACTAGAACAGGCACGCTTTTCCTTTTTTTATTTTCTTCTTCCCTTAGATAAAAGCAAGAGGATTGACTCACCTCAGAGTTTGTAAGACAAGCTCCTTATTACCTGTGAAGAAATATGGCCCCTGAAGTCTGAGAAGCAGAGCACACCTACTTCTTTATTAATACTAAAAATCAGATGTGAATAGAACTTAACAGACTTGTTTTCTTTTCTTTCTTTCTTATGTTACACTAAAGATGATGCATTTACAGTGAGTCTGCAAGACAGAATTTACTCCATTTTGAAGTAATTTTTTTTTTATGCTTTTTGTTGATCAGATCTGCTCAGGTAGCACAAAAATAGAAGCTTCTAGATTTGCTAGCTGTTTCTCAGAAGTGGTGCTTGAAGTGACTGGGGCAGTTGCCATGGGTAAACTCCTGGCCTCATTAAAGTTTCCACAAACCTTTCAACAACAGTTTGCTGGTCTAAATGCATTCTACCAGTACTGCTGAAATGAAATGCTCCAAGTATAAACTCATGGCACTTTTAAACAATTGCCATTGAACATTAATAGTATTGTCTCTTCCTTCCTATCCCACACTTAAAATTAAAACACATTTTCAAATGCAACAAAGTTTAAAAAAAATGAACAGCTCATGTGCCATAAGAAATATTCAACTGGAAACATCTTGTGACAATTTCTGTTTATTGCATATTTCTTTATATCAGCCTGGCCATTCCTAGTGACACCAGCCATGACCCAAACTATTGAAAGTGAGTAATGATGGGCAGCTGAGTCCCAGTTGAAAAGCTGTTGCCAACCCCCGCTCCAGCTCCTCCTCCCTCACTTTTTCCCAACCTTTTGCCAGATCTAATTTAAATGTGAATACCTTAAGTAATTGCCAATATTTGTAAAGTCACTATGTGCATTAAAGACAGCAAATTTCTGCGTACTGTTTTGCGAGGATTTTTTGTTAGGCGTGCGTTTGTTTGTTTGTTCGGGTTTTTGTTGTTTTGTTTTTGGGTAATGGTGTTTAATTTGGTTTTTTGGGAGGGTTGGTTTTTTGGGAGGTTTTCTTGGTGGGTTTTTTTTTTTTTGTTTGTTTTTTGGGAGGTTTTCTTGGTGGGTTTTTTGTTTGTTTTTTGGGTTTGTTTTGTTTTGTTTTGTTTTAATACCCTGTAGTTGCTGGGAAGGTGCTGGGTAAAACTTGCCTCAGTGCACAATTGTTTTATACACTTTCCCCTTACTTCATTCTTTAGTGAACATCTCTGGAATAAGTAATTACTGTGGGAACACTTCTTTACAGCAATTCTCAAACAGCAGAATTGGCAGAGGTTGGTTTTATAAAGTTCACAAACTGAATGGTGCCTTATTGCCATAAACAAAGGGATTTTAACTACTAGCATTAAAATACTCTAAGAATAACAGATAAGTGAATCTGTGAATATAGATAAGTCCTTAATTGACAAGAAAATGAAGGATTAAGCTAATGCAGCATTATAGCAATATGCCAGGGATTCAAACTTTGGCCTACATCACCATTTTGGACTAAATGATAATAAAAGCTTTTTGAACAACAGAAAGCAGGACTCCCCTGAGAAATTTTCTGCCTAAAATTTGTCAAAATAAGTGCAACTCGCACTAAGACTCAATATAGGGTCTCTAAATGAATACATAATGTATTTAGTTACAAACAAACATTGAAGTCTTGCCAATTTAATTAAAAATAAGCCATGTATTGAAAGGAAAAGATGTTTCAGATTCTCACAACTACTGGTACCACTGGATGAATTTGATTAATGTGGTTCTTTTATCTTCTCCCTACTGGCTTTACCTAACAAATCAAAAAAATCTTTTGCCTGAAAAGACAATTCAGGCAAAAGTTCAGGAATCAAATCCAGAAGTCATAGTGAGCTTAACTGAATAAGAACTGATAGCTAGCCTTGAAGAACACTGGGTGTACATAAACATGTATGTTGCTCTAAATTCCATCTAGACAATATCTTAAAAATCTCCTTGCTTTTCCATTTGTCCTTGACACCCTGCACAGCCTTTGTAAAACAAACAAACAAACAAACAAACAAACAAACAAACAAATAAATAGATAGATAAAATTAAGAACTAAACATAAAAAGAACTAAGTGAAACCCGAAGAGGTAAAGTTTCAAGAGGTATTTCAGGCTGATCCCCCTTTTGAATTGAAATAGTGGGTGAATACCTAAAGTAAGATAAATAAATTTTTTGTTGATTACACTGAAATCTAGGATGTGAGAGAACAAGTTCAGGTGGAAAAGGAGTTATCCAGACACACCCATATAATTCTGATAACTACAGCAAAGGAGTAGATGAGACACCCTAGACCCATTAATAAGTGCATAATGGCTTAAGTTACTCCATGTACAGTCTGAAATAGGACAATCATTTTTTATTAGAACTGTGGGTACAGGTATGATTCTCCTCTTCCGTGCCTCATGACAGCTATAAAACCAACAAGAACGTCACATTGAGGAGTGGTTCAGAGATTTAGTTTGTCCTAAGCAGTTAGAAACTGTATTCTCTCCTGGGACAACTAGACCACTTAAGAACAAGAAAACCTACGTTTTATGTTGGGTTGAAATCAAACCAAAGAACTGTAGAATGGTTTGTGTGGGAAGGGAACTTTAAAGGTCATTGTCAGCAATCTTTTAGAATCTGTTAGAAATTATTTTCATGGAAATATTCTGTTATTGTCTAGAACTTTTGTTGAAATTTAAAGAAAAAATAGGTTTTAACCCTGCTTTGAGCAGATAGTTGGACTAATTGACCTCAGGAGGTCTCTTTCAAGCTGTACTATATTATACATCTATGATAACATTATCATCAGCTGCAATGATCTGGTGGACAGTCCCTTTTATATTCTTCTCTAAATTCACAGGAGAGGTTTTTTCACTTTCTGGGGTTTGATTAATTTTCAGACTTTTTGGATGAAACAAGTACCAACCTGCAACTTGAGCAATGTCCTCTTACAATCCTATGAGTTCAATTCATTCATTTGTACCATAATACAATTTAGGTTTTTTAGCTATACATTAATTCAAATGAATTAAACAGGTATGCATATTTTAATTTATTTGCAATAAAACATAATCTAATGAAGTTTTAGGTAATTTTATTCTTACTCCCTCTCCTTCCAAAGTGGGATGAATTCTATGTGACTATCCACAGATCTAAAGATGACAGACAAGTCCTTAGGATCCAAACAGACAAACTGTTCTAAGAGTAAAATAGCCAAGGCAGAATCTTCTACAGCACATTAGCTGTTCTCAAAAGAGAAGAGGAAAGAAAATTTTAAAAAAATTAAAAGGAGGGGGATAAACTAGACATCCAATTGCAAAATCTGAAATGCAAGTTCCACAGTCTGGAAAATACTCTGAGGAAATGTTCCCCACACAAGATACTTAAAATGTAACCAGAGAAAGATGATCCAGAAGAAGACTACTTAAGAAATTGAATTGACATGGAGAGACAGTTTACATTCAATAAAGTGAGCAAGTTCAAGTAGAAACAGATTTGGAAAAGCAATTCACACCAAACTGTGGGATCTGTTTCTTTCTCTGGAGATTGGCAAGCTCCAAAAGTGCACAAGGTTGCTGTTGAATGGAAATCAATTTTAAGAGGGCACAGAGCCATCTCTGATTGGCTGTATAGTTGACCTTTAAAATTTTCTCTGAGCCAGTGTTGGTATGTCATGTCACATATAAACAGAGCTCAAAATATCAGTTTTACTCTGAATTTCAAAGTCAAGTGCAGAAAGTGGATGACTTTAAAGTTATAGAAATCTAATTTGTTTTAGCGCAAAACTTTTACAGAACTTCAAAATAACAAAAGAAAACATTCTTAGAAAATAAAATAATCACTATATTAAAATGAAGAGCAGAATGCTCCCTTGCATTTAAAAAGTGAAATGATGGGGTTATGGAGAAACAGTTCTATACATCAAGAGATTGTCTCTGATTTGAATAAAAGACTCATACAAATGTACGTGGAGTGCAACTGCAGTGGGAAAGAAAATGTGGCAGAAAACATGTGTCAGCCATAAGAATCTGTGGGGGTTTTGGTTGTTTTCTTTCATTGGATATTTGAGAATCTAAACTAAATAGCTCCCCTTTCCCAACATGGTCATAACTTGTTCACTGAGACATTTGTCCTAGAAAACACTAGGACAGCAAGACAGCATCTGGAGATTACTCGTTATGTTCATTTTAAGTAGTTATGGACAATATGAGAGAATGTAAAAAAATTGTAATTGAAAGCTGTCAAAATCAGGGGCAATTACTGCTGATAAAAAGTTATTTCAGAAAAAAAAAAAAAAAAAGAGAAGTATAATGAAAGCTTAGAGGTAAACTTAATATGGACATATCAGATGAACTTAGAGACCCTGCTGCCATGCACGAGTCATCACAGTTTGGATGATGCTTGGACTGTGCATGCAGGACAAACTGATCAATGCTGCATGAATGTAGGTGCAATATAGAAACAAAGTTCCAAGCTCATCTGCTGAGCATGTCCTTTCAAGAGAACCTGAATTTGAGCACTTACTGTCTGTTTCAGTGCTAAGTTCCAATCAAAACTTTGCTAAAAGCACTGTCAATACAGTCACATGAGCTGGAAGACAACTTCTGTAATGAGAAGCAAGCAAAGAATGCAATGGGTCCCATTCTAACATAATTAAAGTCAACGCACATCCATTTATAACAAATTTGCCACCTTATTTCCCATGACAGCTTGGTTTGGACACCAAAAACCCCAAATTCCTTTCAGTTCCGTTACCTAATGTAAACATGATGTTTCCTAGGCTTAGTTCTGCTCTTAATACCAAGTTTAAATAGTGCATAAAGAGGTCCTAATTTTATACTTACATGGGCAGCTGTGAGAATAAAATTCTCCATGGTTAAACCTTGGCAGGTTGGCATCCACGTTGAGAACAAGAGAAGGACATTTTTTTAACATATTAAGTTTAGCATTACTTTTTTTACCATGCCTATGGTATAGCTCCAAAGCAAAGGACTTTGTTCACTGCTGGCAAAGTCATTCATTTTCATGATGTTCAGCCTTTATTCATGAAGTTTATGGAACATTAAAACATTACTTTAATGATATGACATTCTTGTGAAAGGTATTTTACAGGTGACTTTTAAACAGGCTACTGCATATAATCAATGCCTAGATATAAAATCTCTTCATATTATGGAAACATAAAAATCTGGGAATTTGATTAAAGTTTCTCATACCACATTTAAAATACTACTGCTTAAAAATTTAAAATCAAGTGAAAAGTACTTCATTTCTGAGTCAAACTGATGATTAAAATCTTCTAGGAGCTGTGGGTAGTCAGCATCTCTGAAAGTCTAACATTTATTTAGGCTGTGACTAACTTTAAAAGGCTGTGAAAGGCTTTGTCGATTTAAGCGTTTTGTTTGCTCTTTTCTTTTAAAATTATTTTTAGTATATGCTGATATTTCTTATCCTTTCCTCTCAGGGAGTTGATCATAGAAAAGGGGTAGATGTTTTTCTTTTTGCCCACTGTTTTGCTGAGATACTTGGCTGTAAAATTCATATACTTTTTTTGGAACACAGAGTGACTCAGGTCTTCTATCCTTTCAGAAAAAAACATTCAGTTCAGTTACAATATCAAATACAGTGCTGTGGCAGTACTAGTGGGAGAGCCTAAATAAACTGGGATTCAGTGCTGGAGATGGGTTTATCTCCACAATTTAGAGCAAGGCCTAATTTATTCTATTGCCACTTTTCACTCCTTTAATGTTGTCTAGAAAACAGCAGAAATTATTTTCTAGCAGCAAATAGACTTTCCCATGGTTAGGTGAGACAGCTGGTGGTCTCAGATCTACAACATGAAAATTATATTTCTGTGAAGTTGCTTTCCTTGCAGGCATCTCTATTCAAAAATCAATAACCTGAAGAGAATACTTCAGCATCTCACACTCACACAGCAGAACTGTCATGAGATGAGTAATGCTGCTGTTTGGCTGCTTGGAATTGCAAAAGGAAAGAGAAATTCCTTAAAAAAAAAAAAAGGCAAAGTAGCTTAAATGAAAACAAACAAACAGATCAAAAATCCCACCAAAACACGATGAATTTAAGTAGACTCCTGAGGAAGCGCAAGGTGATTGCTAACAATTCCCTGGAAGGCTCCTATGCAAACCACCTCCTTGGCTTTGAGGCTCTGTGCTGTGAATCAAGAAGCCTGGAAGACAGCTCAAGTGTAGCCTTTACCCTGAGAGCCCAGCCTGTTGGCTCCATGAGAGGGGGAATAAAAGACCAAAGGAACAATTGCATTGTCTCCATAGGAAAGGCTGAGCTCCAGAGGACAGAATGGCAAGACTCACAACTGTACTGTTAATTCTGGTCACTAAAAATAGGATGCATATCCATACTGCCTCATCATATTACTTGGCTTGTGCTACTGCTTAGGACAGATTGAGCCACAGGCCAGAACTGTGTCAGGGAGCACACAAACAATTAAACAGCACAGACAATTGCACGCCTGAACTAAAAATAAGAACTCAATCCTATTTCTTTTATTAATATGGGCATAAAGTAGAAAAGCTGAAAATCACCTCCCTGCCAGCAGATTGCAGAAATTTGTTGTGTAGTTTCAGGAGTTTAAACACAACAGTAGTGGAGTGCCAAAGCTGCTCAGTTTAGCTGTGGTTCACAGATATCCGAAACCAGGACCCAGCCAGTCCAGCAGGACTCAGGGGCACCATGTCTTTAGAAGTCCTGAGTAAACTGATACCTTGTGTCGTACACTTGCAGGATCATTTCTGTTTGGAAATATCTGAAAGGAAATATTCTGTTTATTTAGGAGTGAGCTTGCTTTCTTTGCACATAAACACAATTAGACTTTTTATTCTAAAACCAAACAGAATTACTTACTTTAATTTCCTGCTTCTGACTACTTTAGCATGAAGCAAATTGTCTGACATGCTGCAAGCTCACTTGTGGGCACAGAAACAAGAAATAAAATGCTGGCTTTCATCAGCTTTGTAGGGAATACTAAATAGATGATATATAGGAAGGGAAACTAAAAGAAAGACACATGAATTAGCAATGACCCAACTGGTAGCTGTTGCTATTTTTACTGAATGTTGAAGTGTTGGTATTCAACCATGGATTCTTTAGATGACGTAAAAATTTTACTTGTGAAGTTAAGAATACAAATGACTTGTTACTCACAGCATCGTGTAGGCACAAGCAAAAGCAGCTATTTCCAAGAGCACTAAATTTGTATTTGTAGTGTTTAGAACTAGAAATTACAAGTGGCAGAATGCTTAATAAGCAACATGGAGTTAGCAACTTATACTGTGCAGGGGAAGACTGAAGCAATCAAAGGGAAATATGCTTAAAAGAGAATGCTGAGCAAAGTTTTTCAGTCTCTTTTGCAACTTTCTAGACTATGTGAAAATGCAATTTCACCCCTCCACATTTCCAGATTGTTTCAATTGGAAAATAAATCATTGATGGAAAGCCCTTTCCAATCCATTAATTTGGGAAGGGCACATGCATTGCTGCTGAGGGAAGTAGAAACCACTATTGAAATAAAACCGAAGTGGCAGGCTGATCCAAATGAAAATTGGTGGAGCAAATGCTGTCGAAGCTCAAGATCTGCCAAAACCAAGTGCATAAATACAGAGGTAGAAGCAGGAGAGCAGCAGTGCTATCATGGTGCATGGCCAGTACGGAAATCACAAGCATCCTCAGCTCTGGGTCTACTGGGAAAGCTACTCTTTAGTTCAAAGAACACAAACATGATGAAATTATGAAAAAATGATATGATAAAGAAATACTAAAGCCCAATACATATGGAAGTTTATTCAACCAACAACACACACATTATCACACAAATGTAACTGTCTAGGACAGAGCAAGATAGTCTCCACTTCTCTAGCTGACACTGTGACCACAGTCATGCCTTGAAACCAGTGCAATTTGATAATAAAACAAAAAATAATCTCTAGGGCAGATTTATTGTGTTGGGAGATTTCTGACTTTATTGGGCATTAATCTTCTCTTTTTGAGTTCTTGTCTCAATAGGAGTAGTACATAAAAAAGATAATTGTTCTAAGTCAAAAGTAATCCAGGACACAGATTGATGATCACTGTGGAAGAGATTTAATAGTTTTGTCTTCTACTGTCAGTACAAGAAATATTCACTTGGAGTGGTGGCCAGTGCTGGAGCCTTCCTCTTGAGCTAATGAAGATAAATCAGGAAAGTGACCTGTTGAGATGTACGTGTTGGAAGGACAGACTGTCACAAAAATGCTCCAATTTATTTCTTAAAATGAGATGAGCAGCCAGAGGACACTCATTGTCCACTCATAAGCCAGCCTTATTCTGTACTATTTCTTTTAATTTGACCCATGTATTTTGTTATTTCAAAATGCAGTTTGTTTGATATATTTTCTGCAAATTATTTGAATAGTACCTGCAATGCCATAAGAGATAAGGTTGGTAAAATCTGATTACAGTGTAGCAAAAAAGCTGAGGCTACAAGATTTTGCATCTTTCCTAGCCCCTGACCTAAGAGGAGGAGAGGTTGTTCTTTATTCATTAGATGTGGCCTATGCTCCACAGTCTGCACTTTCAGGAGAGAATCTCCCACCACTGCTGGGTGTCTGGGTGTGTCCTCACAGTCCGGGCACACAAGACACCAGCATTAAGAAGAGCTGCTAATGCAATGTAAAGAAACAAATCCAAACACTAATGGAGCCTGTCACAGCTTAAACATTTGGACCCATAACTATAGCAGTCTGTAAGAGCTTTCAAGCTTTTCTTGTTGCCCCCGATGTCCCTGACCAGATTTAATTCTATCAGGGCTTTAGCTTTCCTAACCTGACCCCTGGTGGCTCAGACAATTTCTCTGTATTTCTCCCAGGCTACCTGTCTTTGCTTCCACCCACTGCAGGCCTCCTTTTTGTGTTTGAGTTTATCCAGGAGCTTCTAATTCATCTACACTGACCATTGAAGTATTCCTGCACATTCCTACAGGTTTCCTTAAGGACAGTTTTACTTTTCTGAACACATCAGTTCTGTGTACCTGCCCCTGAGAACTCCTTTTAGAATGAAACGCATTTGTCTTCCATGTTGTTTTTGTGAACACTGTATCAAAACAAGAGGAAATTTTCATCTGTGGGATAAATGAGATAAGGCTGTCAGAGAGGGAAAAGTAAACCTTCATGACTATTTGGATAAAAGCTTCTGTGAATAATCTATTGAACATCCTTTGGGATAAGAGGAGTAGTAGGGTCTTCCCGATTTTTGTTTCACAAGACTGGTAGCTAGTCATACATTAGATAATTAGGTATTTTTTAATAATCTGATAAAACCAGATAGAAGATCATCTAACAAAAAATAACTAGAATTTATAAAGTGAGGTGATGGCTTCATTTTCCTTTAAAGGAGAGAAAGAGAAACATGACTGGAGAAATCACAATCTAGAAGACACTGATATAGAGAAATGAAGACTTCTTGGTGGGATAATCAATTCTGGCTTTTTCACTGAGAGGTGTGATGGAACAAGGTGTAGAAATACACTACTTTGTCTCCTACACTTTTTTAAATAAAAGTGATTTTTTGTTTGGAAAAGACTACCTGTTAGCTTATGGTTCAGTCACATGTGGTAGCTCAAACTAAGACTGTCCTGTAAGCCCAGAAAGGGTAAACCAAGTTTTTGGGAAGGGAAGGTACCTTGGTTCCAGAGCAGCACATCGCTAGAGGCTCCAGAGCCTCTAAAAAAGTGAAAGGCTCATGGCTCCTGACATGAAAGTTTGGGAAGGAAGAGGCCCAGTCTTTGCAATTAAAGAACACTTTGGAATGTAAAGATTCAGTTTGTTGAAATTGTTTGAATATTCAAAAGGGAGCTGCCATAGAATCATGTGATAAATGCACACATTCGTACATATAAACCCCTTAATAACACTGAGAAAAAAAAATCAAAGTAGCAGAGCTTCATTTTTCTTACTAACACCCTTTTAGGTAGAAGGATTAATATGTGCCAGCACCTCCACTAGACCCAAGCTGACTATTAATTTTTTTTATTTTGCTTATTATTATTTCTTAGTAGACCACACACAGTCCCCTTGTAAAAAATAAATTGCATGTGGTCATTCTTTTGTTTACTTTATTTTTAACATAATAACAGTTTTGGAAGTGTTAACAGCATAGTTGCTATATTCTGCTTATGGTTTCCAAGTAAAAACCTACTATAGGTCCATTTCTTTTAAAAAAGGGACTGCTAGGAACTGTGAGCCCTAATAATGCAATTTTAAATCCTTTTTACTTTCTTATTCTTTAGGAGACTATAAAAGAATGCAGTCAGGAACTTGCTGCAAGTTCTTCCAACACATATTACTTGAATATATAATTAAAGAAATTGTATTTAAACTGTTTTTCATAAAAGCAGTGCTTTCCTGAGGACCTATCACATGTTGTGGCATTTCATTTGTAAAACTTCGTGATTATGCATAAAGACTATGAATTAACCTGGTCTTGTTCCTCCCAAAAAAAAATGGGAATCCTAAGAGGAGCAGGGTATATAATAGCAAGGATAGCTATAGGGCAGTCTGAACCTCGAGGAGAATACCTCCAGGCACACAAGTTATAGCCCTTTCCAGCATGTGTTTAAGTCATTCTATCACCAGACTTGCATGGAAAGTTGGATTTTTTTTCCCATAAGGATACCTGGAAAAACCAGCAATATTAACTCCATAAATTGGACAAAAAAATGCCACAGCTGTGGGAGAAAATTCTACATTACCATCATAACAAGGTCTGTATTTTTATCATTTTTATCACTTTGCAAATTAAATTCAGAGCTGGAAAGGATGCTAAGCTCAGCACATAACTCAAGAGCTACTATGGTCCTTTTAGATGGTGCTGTGAAAAATCCAAGAAACCAAGAATTCTGCCAAAGGCACTCAAATAAACCAAAGCAAACTGAAAACATTCAGCCACCTCTGCTAGAGCCTAAATCAAAGCCTTACACAAGTAGCAAGCTTGGCAGAAGATGGCTAAATTTTGAGCAAACCTACCTTAGATTTAAAAGGGAATATTGCCCACGCAGCTCTAATTATCAGTCCATCACACTTCTCAGTAGCCAGCATTAGCAGTAAAAGTTTTCCAGCAGCCAGTTAAACTTGAATGGATAAGGGAAGCAAGAGGCAGGTGGAGTCAGTGAAATGACATGTCTGCCTACGGGCACACATGAGAAAGAATGGAAGAGTGAGAATGCTCCATTTTCCAAAAATGTAACAGATGAATACATCTGCCCTAACAGATTTGCCATAATGCATTCTACTTGCTATGAATTGGAAGAGAAAGCCAGATTATTTGATTTCAGTGATCATCAGCTGGTTTCCCCCTTCAGAACAGAGTGAGAATGCTGGAAGCATTCAGGAATGAGAATCCTGTTGCCCTTTCAAGGTGAAGGCACTTATCTTTTGCTTTTCAAATAATGAGTGTTTTAACTTCTGCATGACACATCTGTAAAAACTGCCACACTACCCACCTTCTTAAACATTGTCAAAGCATCTCATCTCATTATTCAAGTCTGCAATCAAAAATCCTCCTTGCCTGAGTCCTTTCTTGCCATGTAAGTAATCCCAATCACTGCAAGAGTACAATTACTTGCGTAAAGGGACTGTTCAAAGTGGAACAAAGTGATAGAGCAAGGCCCTAACTTACAAAGCTTAATAATAAAAGCTGAAGATTTTTATTGCCTGCACGTTACAATTAATTAGGTACAGCAAATCAAAGAAGAGAAAAGAAACAGTTTTAGTGACAATATGTACATTGTTTCACTGAAATGAGACTCGGGGTTTAATCTCTTATGTCTTCTATGATCTCTTCAAGCAGCCTTTCTTTGATAAATACCAAAAGCTGTGACTTCAACAAATAAAAGTGAAATCAGTAATTAAAAATCATAATAGCAATTAAACCCAACTTTGAATCCAGCCAAGAAAGCCACAGTCTACAGTGGTAGGATTCATGAAAAAAAAGAAAAAAAGAAAAAAAAGAAAGGAAAAAAAACTAAAAAAAAAAGAAAAAAGGAAATTAATTCTATGATTTCTACTTCGGAAAATAAATAGTACTTATGCAGCCACTTATCTTGAGAAGGAAGGATCAGCTAATAGCATTTTTGGTCTGCAGCCACCACTTCATCTCCCTGCCTCTTCATCTCTTAACAAGAGCACAAAACTAAAATAGAAAGAGAAATCTTTTCCAAGGCATGATCCTCTATAAAAAAACCAAAAGCTCCACAAGTTACCCTTTAAAAATAACAATTAGTTTCACTCTAGCATTTTGTGAAATATGAGTATTGTTGAGCCAATACAGCGGTAGTAGTGCACAGACAGCTCAAAGGTACCAGGTTTGCTCACTAAACTACACTGCCTGCCACTGATTCACCAGGGACCTGTAGAACATAAGAAGGTAATTTTGTGCCCCCAGAGACAGAGAGCCCTTGGGTGCTTTGCTGAAACATCCATTTTCCTGCCAGCAATGTCTGCATGTTGCACACAGGGGGAAAGAGGCATATTCTCTATATGAGAAAAACGTGTCTCCCTCCCATCTACCTAACCCGACTGCCAGCTTCCTTTCATGGTCTCAGCACTTTTTGCTCCTGAATATGAAGAACAGATGCCAAAATCCCTTAACAAGGAACAGCTTCCCGCAAGATTTCTTGCAGAATTCAGCATACTAAAGAAGGTTTTGACAAACCATTAACAGAGTCCAGAAGAACAGCTCCAAGGTAACAATCACGTTCCAAAATCAAATGTCCTTGCTTTAATTAGAGCCAGAGACTGTAGTGAAAACAGCAGAATCAGAGTGCATTAGGAGATTTTATGATAAAATCTATGGAAACAGCTTCCAAAACAATGTAAACTAATAATTTTACTACTTCCAATTCTGACATTATTTCTCTGCTCTGATTTCTGGTGAAAATTTGCCTTTTTATCTCTTCCCAAACCTTTTTCCTATGTCACTCAGTAATTATTTTCCTATCAAATCACCTTTCTTTATTTCACTTTCCCCTTTCCTTTACCTTTTTTTGCTGTACAACACAGAAATGTTACATTCATAGAAGATTTCAAATACAAACAAACCACAAAACAAAGTCACAAAATAAAAGCACATTGGTGAAGGTTCTGTGGACATTTTTGGCCAGAAGACATCTCTTGCTTCAACATGCACTTCAAGGGAAACCTGTATTTATATCCTGAATAGCCTTCAGATCAAAAAAGCTTTGCTGCAGGAAGTTGAATTTGCCTTTTGACCTCAACAAGCTTCACTCTCTTATATGACAACCACAACTTGTTTTCACTAGCCAGAAGCTGCTTTATAGTTACACTGAAGTTTCCAAAAGGGATTCAATGTCAGTGTGAACATTGGGTTTTCCCATTAGAATGGAAAGAACAAGGAAGCCAGAAGTCAAAGTTCTTGCATAAAATGACACATGCAGAAATCCTTTACTCTAATCCACAAGTCTACCTGTGACAGACCTGTGTATAGAAGAGTCCTGGGAGTCCAACTGCTTTGTTACAGGGGTTTACTCTTCACAAATGAAACTGCCTCCTGCAGTTGTTCTGGTATTCCCTGGTCTATCTTCCTAAAAGCATTAAAACTTAACAACCACTCCCCAAAACCATTTGCTATGCAGCCACACGTGCACTGTCTGAGAATGCACAAAAGCTTACATAAGCTCAGCCACTTTTCCCATTTTTCCTGTGTTCATTTACCCATCACAGTTATTTGTGCTTCACCTGAAACACTGCACAAGACCATAAGAAAAATACTTTCCACTTTTTATGAAGGAATATATCCTTTTCATTACTGAATTATTAGCCATAAAAATATGTGGTGGTAAATCTCCCGTATTATCTTATCCAAAGGTTTCTAATAGATGCTAGAATTCCCTCCACATTTTAGCCTCCACGGAACAGAACTGAACAAAATAATTCCATTTCTGCTTTAATAAAAAAAGTTGAAAGGACAAACATGCCAATTAATTATTTAAAATGTGTCTCTAATAAAGATTATCTTTACCTTGCTATCTGATATGTATAAAAACACCCATGTATTTTAATTTGGGACAAAATTTAAAAGTTTAAGAACTTTCTGCATAGAATTTTTGATTGTTCTTGGAGGGAAAAGTTGAGCAAGACACAGGCATTGTCCTGGCTTTTTTTTCCTGTATTTTCTCCAAGCATTTTTTCAACTAATTCTTGCAGCTCATCACAGTTTGGGGTTTATTAGGTTTTTCAGTAAATTCTCTATAAACACAGTGTTTTCTCTGAGGCTGGAAGATTTTTCAAATGTTCCTAAAAATTTCTAGGATTCTTTCTTTTCTAGGCCAACATAGTCCAGGAAAATGCTTGTGTGAAAGGTTTCAAGTGCTATGTTCACAGAAAGTGAACAAGACAGTGCATTGTACTACTGAGCAGATCAGAAAATGAGAAGTTCTTAGCATCACATAACACTCATAATAGAGCGTGCGTTCCAAATGTGAGTCTGATTTGAGTTTTTATACAAAACCAATGCAGGTCTTCACTCACTTTCCACTTGTATCTGGTCTCTTGGCACAAGTCAAGTGTAAACGGTTTATTTCTAGTCTATTTTCACTAAATAAAAAACCAAACCAACAAATCACAGAACTATTGACTGTGATTTCCCTAACAACATACATTCATCCTACATTACCAAACAGAATCGGTACTTTTAGCAAATTTGTTATCTTCAATATCAGATGTTCCTTCACTTGTGCTTTCCTTAAACATTATTAAGGAACATAAATATTATAAACATATGCACACAAAAAATATTATTTCAGGTATTCTTTCTCAATATACTGTAACTTCTAATGCAAAAGCTAGATACAATGTATTTTTATACATGACCATAGAAATCTACATGGAGACATAGTTCTAGTACTGTTAAAGGCTGGCACTTATTCATCAATTGTTCATAACAGTAAATTCAATAAAAACACAAAATAAATAAATAGACAAGCAAGGCACAAGCAAAAAGAGCAATATTCCTCTAATAGAAGATAGCAATACCTGGTGTTATCTCCAAAACTCCTCTCTGAACAGAACTCACCAGGGAACAGTTAACAAATTGCATTATCTTTGTAATAAAACCAGAGAAATAAACTCATCTGTGAAAGTCATCAATGTATTTAGGTACTGCTATAAAGATTACGTACAGCCACGTAACAGCTGACAAAATGAGCTTGTTTTTCTAAATAGCACTTCCCAGCATTCTCACAAGTGATACTGAAGCTTCCTGTCTGATTGGGCCAGGCAAATCCAATATCTCATTTAATAAAATGCACTGGTTTCTCCCTCCTAACAGACGTCTGTTGTGTGTTGCTGTAAGAAACAGTCACTGAATACATTTGAGGCTACCACACAAATGGAACAACTTTTTCAAACACCACTGTGAAGCAGAGGGTTGGCAACAAGAGAGTTTAAAACAAAACTGGGGCAATCCCTGGAAGTGTTCATGGCCAGGCTCTGAGCAGCGTAGTCTAGAGGAAGGTGTCCCTGCCCATAACAGGGAATGAGATGATTTTTAAGGTCTCTTCCAACCCAAACCATTCTGTGATTCTATGATAACTCCTTTAAAGAACGTTTCACTTTCCAAGGTCCCAAGAGCCCCAAATTTGGATAGAAAGGATGCAAATGACTCATTATCCAGAGAAACAGGAGTTGGAATGGATATTAGTGAATATCAAATATATGTTAATTGTTTAAATAAAGGTGAACACAAAGCGATTTTTTTATCATGTGAGTCTGGTCTGTGGAACCAGTCGAAATCCTTTAGGTCTTTTAAAGTGTTTTATCCACACCCAAAGGGAAAGCACACCACTAGAATTGCTCATTCAGTCATTATTTTTCAAAGATTCTAGATGCAGGATTTTATCAGGATTTCTAGCATCTGGCCAAAAATACACAGGATAAACAATAGCTTAAGCTGCCTACCAGGGTCAAGTAGAAAAAAATAAACATTAAGGTTATCTATGCAGCAAGGAATATTGCAACTAACAAAGAGGGGTAAACTCTAGAAGCTGGAGGCACATTTCTGTCCAGGGAACAAGAAAGGAGTGTGAATTCTTGCTAGTTTAAAAAGTGGAACTAGCTCAACAGAAGATAACACAAGTACTAGAGAAAACATCTAACACTGAGTTTTCGGTACTGAAAGAAGTTGCTGATGCTTCAGATTATCAGGTCAAAGAGATGGAAAAAAAACCACCAACAACCCTTTTCAAACCGACTTCTGACATAAACTCCTCTTTATTTTAAAGATTTCCTTGGAGGCCACTTACAGTTTTATATTAAGTAAGCAATTCACAGGACCTTTGCCTGCAATAAATATTCTTTTTCCTTAGCTGACTTGCTGCCTTTTGCTTACCACATGCACTTAGCTCTATGATTCTGCATGAATTTACATCATACAAGGCTTTATTTTCAAGGATTATCTCAGTGAAAAAGGAATCCGAGTATGCTTCTATATTTCCTGGTTGGTGTTCCATTTTTTCATCAGCAAGTGAATTACCTCAACAAAACCAATCCAAAGAGTTACTTGAGCTCCCTTGAGAATCCATCTGATTCCCTTAAACTGGATGGAAAGGGCATGATCAAAGTGAAAATGCACACTGAGAGACTTGCTGAAATGATCCACCAATAGGGAGGACAGAATCGACTGAATTGTTTTAAGTACAGTGGGAAATAAACTTGCTATTATCAAAGTTCAAAATATGCTAGTACAAAGAAGAGAGAGAGCAACTTGTCTAGTTCACTAGCTGTACATAAAGGTTGGAAAAAAGATGATAAATGGATTATCTCAACTGGTAATTCCTTAAAAATCAGTTCTGTATTTTCCATTCTCTCCTTTCCCAAATGTGGTAAAGAATGTGTTAGTTATGACTAGTTGAGTTCTTCTCAGTAATGCTCTCTATATATTTGTACCACTTTTTCAGAGTGCACCTTACTAACATAGATCAGAAAATAGAATATAAGAGTCCAGATAAACAGAGAGATCTCTGATTACAGGCGATTCTGTATCCCTCAGCACAGTGAGTCAAACATCCTTGATTTACATCCTTGTACTTACGAAATGTGCAATTAACTGTATTTTTAAAAAGTTTTGAATAGAGCAAAATAACACCACTTACAGGGACAAGTTATTAACATGATTGTAGAGAAGAATCTACATGTTCTTGTACAATGCTAATGTTGAACAGATGGAGACTGTCCAAATTTTAAAGAAATCAAGTGTGATTTATGTACTGAAACTGACAGAGTACTGAACTGTACTGTAACATAAATATTGAGACTGTGTGGAGACCTGATAGCAACCTTGGAGTATCTAAAGGGGCCTACAGGAAAGATGGAGAGGAGCTTTACCAGGAATTGCAGTGATAGAACAAGGAGCAATGGGTCTGAAATGAAAAATATGAAATTCAGCTAAATATTAGGATGAAATTATTTATTGTGAGCGTGGTGAGGCACTGCCACAGGCTGCCCAGAGTAGCTGTGGCTGTCTAATCCCTGGAAGTTTTCAAGGTCAGGTTGGATGGGACTTTGAGCAATGTGGGGTAGTGGAAGATGTCCCAGCCCATGGCAGGGGGATCAGAGCTCAATGAGTTTTAAGGTCCATTCCTACCCTTAACATCCTGTTTGTAACACACTAAACTGCATTGCTTTTGCTTCTTTTTTTTTTTTTTTTTTTTTTTTTTTTTTGGAAAAATTTTTTTTTTTAAAA
>VXBU01008273.1:207835-229962 GCA_013400315.1 Bombycilla garrulus
TTTTTTGTCTAAATAATTGTTGAGCAACAATACAAGCTCCTGATTCCTTCAGGTCTGCAGTGATGTCAAGACATTGCTCTGATTGCGACAACAAATATCAAGATTCAAATAATAACTGCATTGGTAGGAAGGTATGAGGAGCTGAAAGTTACAAAGAAGTCTTTGAAAAATATTAACAAGTCACACTAATAACAAGCACTACAGGTAACAGGACCAATTAAAAGAAATGAGAGAAAAGGAATAACGTATCTACCACTTAGGAGAGCCTAACCATTAGGGGTATGAGGCAACGGGTTGCAAGGTGCATAAATTTGTATTCAGCTCTCTCTTAGAGACATATTTTAGTGAGGACTTATATTTCTGTATTCCACTGGTGTAAAAGAAATAATGCTAAAAGGAGGCTGAGCAGGTAAATTAAAGGAAGGAGAATTTATCATTTAGGCCACACGTAGAGTTTCCAGTGGCACAATGTCTCACATACCCACCACTCCCAACAGCTGCTCATGTGCAGCTGGAGACCTCTGACTTGAGACAAGGGGCAGGGGTCAGAGCGACTGCTCAGCCCTTGTTCGGGCTGGCATTTCAGGCTGTCTCCACACCCTGTCATAGCCATGTTTCTAAAAGACCATCGGCCAAAAGCACCAGAGAAAGGAGGCAGAGTTTTGGAAATAACCTTCTTTACTCCAGTTCTTGAACTACTGTTCCCGTTTCCCTTGCAGTCCGCAGGTGTGACTTGCAGAGTGTGAACCCCTGGATGCTCCCCTGGCCCCTGCCCTGGGCTCTGAACAAACACACAGCACAGGAAGGCAAGTTTTGTCTCAAATATCTCATCTTCTACACAGGCCAGTAAGGGACAGGTGATTATCATTGTCCTCTACAGGGTTAATGATTGATAGTGCAATAAAATCCCGGACTATCTTGGATATGTATCAGAATGACACAGGAAAACCCAGCTCCAGGGCAAGACTTTAAGTGGTCAGTTAAGTCAAATTTTTTTGAAAAGACACAAAAGCAGTTTCAAATACATGCCAGAAAATGAATATGCATACTTAAATTATGTAACTTATCAACACAATGGTTTGCATTCACATCGACATTCATATTGATGTTGGTTTCCAAATTTGGATTGGAAGCAGAACCATAGACTGTCTTCAAAAAATCTCATGAAAAAATTGCAAATGCAATTATTATAATTTTTTGCAATGGCACAATGTTGACTATTTAGAAACATCTCCACAGAAGCATTAAACCCCAGAATTTTCCAGATCTCTCTGATCATTGTAGCTTTCTAAAAATTGTGGTAACTACGCTTAGCATTTTGTTGGTTTTCAGTGGCGTAAGTAGAAATATATTTTGTTACAAAACACCAACAGATTGTCATTCTTTATATGCTTGTTTTCAGCTTTAAGTAGTGCTTGGGTGTTGTTTATAATGTAAATATTTTTTTCCAGCATGGCAATCATCATTATCATAGTCTTAATTCTATGCCCATATTTTGCAGGACAAGAAACAAAGGGAAATAATTTTGGTTTTGTAGACCAATTAAAGCAGCTGGTTTAACAATGACAGCTTTTACTAAAAATATGTACATTTACATAAACTCAGCCCATTCTGCTTGGACAGTAAATCTACATCATTGTCAAGATTGTGCACATATTACCATGAATGATATGTTAATAACTTAAAGATCCAAAGCATTATAACTGCCTCTCACTAAAAGTCTTACACTAATTGAAGTAATCTACAGGAAACAGACACAGAATGTAAATTTCCTGGGAGAAATTAATGGGAATCTAAGAGGAAGCTATTTCACACTCACAGTGTGAGTTGTTTCATATATATTTGATGGGCAGGCTTTAGGACAAGTCAGCATCCCTCAGTTAACAGAAAAGGGAAATACAGTCTTGCACCCTAATATAGCAGCCTGCTGAAAATTCTCAACATAAGAAATTTTTACATAGCAAGGTGTTTTACCATTTTGGATTTTCTTCTATTACCGAGATAGTCAAAGTATGGCAAATTAAAAAAATTTTTTTTGAATGGGACATTCCAAAAAGATTCATAAGTGCAGAATATTTCAACTTTGCCGATAAACTGCGAACAACTCTGAACATTCAAGAAACCAAAATATCTTGTTTTAATCGACACCAGTGTTTCCACTATATTTTGTGCACCATCAAAATTCCCTAGAAAGAACAATTTAGTAGCTAGTTGTTTTTGGTTTTGTGTGTATACCATGTGCTCTATTGTATTTTATTTATTATAGCTAAAGTCAATTGATTCCTGAAGATGGCGCCAAGGAAAATTTAAATGGACGCCTAAGAGAAAAAAGTAAGGACACACAAACACAGAGATACTTCCCTGCTCTAACCTCCTAGTCTGCAGCAACTCATATGTAAGGGATTTCCCGAGTTAGAGGAAATACCAATGGGTTTAACAGTTCTTCACAGGTTTTTCATCCATGACTGAACACTCTTTGAATAAAGGCAATTTTGGAACAAAAATCATTTTTGTAGTCAGGAGTGTCCTAAGGTGAATTTTTCCATTGTATATATACACACTTTTGTGTGTATGTATTAATATATCTCCTGTTCCTTCTTTCGACCATGGATCATAAAGGAGAACACAAGCCAAACTCCTCTTCTGCTAAAATGACATGCTAAAATAGAGCTTGCTATGTGAACTTTTGTCAGTCCAGGTTCAAGTTTTTATTAGATGATTTTTATTTGTTTGGAGGAGACTTGACCTGTGGTGAAATATAATTTTTTCCATTCAATACCTGTGTTACACTTGAAAATTTCTGGTAACAAACATCACCCAAAGCTAGCTCAGATTTTACAGAAAAGCAATTTTCATTCCACAACCATAAATTCCCCACCCACTCTGCCAGGTGCAAGGCATCACAAATTCTGCACACTCTATCAGATGCACTAAAATGGTCACAAATCAGCTACAGTGTATTTTTCAGGACATGTCTTCTAGGTTTGTCCTCATACCAGCACTGGTAGAACCAAACGCCACTACACCTTCCCTGGAAAGCCCAAAATATTTTAAATATGCTCCTTATTGCCACTTGGCCTCTCTTCAAAGTATGACTGCCCCATAATCTGTATCTCCTTTATGATGTATATAAAAGAATAATCCCTTAGATTTTTTTAGTGGCTGGGCAAAATTTAATCCCAAGGATCCAGCAGTTAATAACAGGAGCAGACAAGCCTGGGTTCCTCGCTACAACCCCATATTAGAGGGCGGTCATCCTCACATTGCTGCCTCAGCCCAAAGCTTCTTGCTCCTCTCAGTGTCCTCCAAGCCACCAACAGAAGAACAGATCTAGAGACAAAAATATCATTTTATCTTTGCCATGAAGAAGAAGACTTGATTGCTCTTCGGAGACACTGAGCAGGTTGTGATTGGGGCATTTTTCTATCTCCATACACACTAAACTTATTTCCAGCTATGAAAACATTCAACATCAAGATTTCAACTAGTGTAAAAACAGCTTTTGATGTGTTTAGCAATAGATTTCAAAACAGTGACATTGCACTCATAGCCTCTTGCAGCACAGTTAAATTCGCTAGTCGTTCAGTTCCAGCTTTCTGCCCTCAAAGTTAATGATGTCCTCCACTTTTTTCTTTCCAAGTAAAATTCTGCACAAAACTTATACTCTGCCAGGATCGGGACACTGCCAGCTAGAATGGGAAGTCTGTGCATGTCATATAAAATATTTATAAAATGTGGCCTTTCTGAAGAAAATTCCTTCTCATTCCCACCACTTTGATGCTAGATTGGAACTGCAAGAATGAGAATTAGGTTTTGAGTTTCAAGGTAGTCATGGCTTTTGCCACCCTCTCCTTAGCCCTTTTGGATACATGCTGCACAATGCAGAGCCATCTGGTGACACCGAATTTATCTCAACTACATGAAGGATCTATCTCAACTACATGAAGGATCTATCTCAGCTCATTAGCTGGCTGCAAAGGTAAGTTAGCTCATACCTTGTTAACAAAGCAAGTCTGCTCCCACTACCAAAGCAACTTGCTTCATGTTACAGGTGACAGCTAATCACAACTGTACCCTTCTTTCCATGCTGTTTTGGTCTGCTTCCACCCTTTCTACGGTTATAAATTGCCTGAGATTACCTGAATATTTTCTAATAATTACCTTGCCAAACTAAAGAGATTTTGAAAATGTCTGTATCATTGGGCCTTTTAGACTTGTTTATTTATGTATAAAGAAATCCAACCCTCCTTGATCCAGCCATCTAACCTATGAATTTGGCAAAGATGTTTCTCTACATTTGCACTTCAGAGACAGCTTTCATTGCTCCATGAACTGAAATGAGGTCACAAACATAAGCTGTTGTAAATCATGGTACTCATCCACTATTTTCACTTTACTCAGTGTGACTTTTTTAATCTTTCTAAAGACAGTTTCCAAAAACATTACGTGATAGTTTTCATAACAAAGTCTTAGTGCTTAATTTTATAATTGCTGGAGAGTGACACAGAGCTGAAACTCTGCTGGTGAAAACAATTGCCTTAAACTTACCACATTAAGGATTTTCTTCTAAAAAGGTGTTTTTTCCTTTCACTTAAACACAGGAATAAAATGAAAAACTATAGGTGTATTAATAAAACATGCCTAGATTCCAAAATTTCCACTAAGAGCAATACAGCGCTGACATGTAACATGAAAAATGAAAACAACTGCATGAAGAAATTAAAACACAGCCCCAGAAGTCTGCAGTTTACTGCCTTGCACATCAAACCCCCTGTCTGAGGGCCTTCAGAGTGACATAGTGCAGCAGGCACTGCTCAGCTCCCCTCCCACTAGCCATCAGGAAAATTAAGACATTTCAGGGCAGCATTTAGGCCAAGAAAGAGCCCCTTTTCTGGTACCAGCCCTTAAAATATTGTAGGACTGTCCTTGAACAACTGATGACTCCTATATCTATATTCACCAGTCTTTCTGTACTTGCTTCCAGAAAGCAGTTTTGGGTCCCTTCCAGGCTTTTTCTCATATGGAGAAGAGCCATCACACTCCATTTCCCACAACCTAATTTAAAGTGAGGAAAGCTGAAGTGTCACAGTAAAACAGTAACTGACCTTGTTTACCCAAGATCGTATTTTGATTCAGTATAAAAGTACCCCATAAATAAGCTCTTTCCTACACAGTCTTAGATGAGTGTGTATCTCAGTAATGTACTCAACCAATATTTATATGCCCAAGTGAAATATAGATATATATCTGTACTTCTAGATTTTTAGACCAAACTCAGCAAGGCAGACATACTTCTACAGTTTTCTACCATTTCTATCTTTTTCTGCAGACTATAAAAGAAGCCAGATAGCTCAATATCCTTTGACTTTAGAAAAATATATACAGGGTATTCTAGTCTTGCTTTATGTGGAGTATTAAAGCCAATTCAATGTTGCATGTTGCAAAAAGAGCAGATGTGAAGCCCTTTTAAAGGGTAGCAGTGTCACTGATTCCTTAGAGCGTGTTCTGGGTTTGGCTGGGGTAGATTTAATTTCCTTCACTGTGCCTGGCGTGGGGCTGTGTTTTTCATTTGCGATGGAAACAGTGTTGATGTTTTTGTTATCCTTAAACAGTGACCAGAGAGTCAGGGCCTTTTCTGTCCTTCACATGACCCCACCAGTGAGTGGGCTAGGGCTGCACAAGGAACTGGGAGCTGATCCCAGCTGACCAAAGGGATGTCCTAGATCCTATAGGGTCATGCTGAACCCATAAAGCTGCGGGAAGAAGGTGGGAGGGAAGGATGTTCACAGTGATGATATTTGTCTTCTGAAGTCACCATCACATGTGATGGAGCCCTGCTTTCCTGGGAGTGCTGAACACTTGCCTGCCCATGGGGAGCAGTGAATGGATTCTTTCTTTTGCTCTACTTGTGTTTGTTTTTCTTACCTATAACTGTCTTTATCTCAGCCACAACTTTTCTCACTTTTACCCTTTAGATTCTCTCTCCATCCCTCTGGTTGAGGAGTGAACAAGCATCTGTGTGGTGCTTGGATGCCAGCTGGGGTTAAACCATGACAGTGTGTTTTCCTTGTATTGTCACCCTTAATTCTAAAAACTGATTTAATGAAACTCATTGTTTAAGTACTGACTATTTGAGAAAAGAGGAACCTTCCCATAAAGTACAAAAAATATTGATATTGCATAAAAATTTACATGCAGTGATTCACTGTTAGTGTCACTTCTGCTGTCCAGTCTCATTGATTTCCTTATAAATGGTATAGCTTGAATTGTAACAATTAGGTTGCTTATACACTAAGCCATGGCAGAAAACAAATTTAAGTGCCCATACCCTCTTCATGTAGATGTTCTACTTGGAAACATCAGCTATTGGAATAATAGCCTTCTGAAAGAAGTCTGTGGGATGGACTTCTTGTTAGGACTTTTATCAGAAAGTTGAAATGCCACCACAGAAGAACAGAATCAAGTACAACATATTTGTCCACAGAAGTAGAAAAGAAATATGTAGTAATTTCCAGTGGCTGTTATTTTCTGGCTCATCCTTCAGAGTGACATAATTCCTCTTTTAAATAGGGTGAACTATGGCAAATACCATTCTCTGTTGAGTCTGTTTCCTCATGTCAGAGTTCAGCTGTCATGAGGGTGATTTGTCTTCCTGTTATTCATCAAATCATTATGTTTTTTTGTACTGTTTTTCCTATTGACCCCTATTACTGAAAAGTTAATAACTATAGGGAGCATGTTCTTCAATGGAGTATCAATGGCCTAGGAAGCTCTCTTCCTCTCTTCTAGATGGAATGAGTCAGAAAGTAAGCTGCAGTCACCAATCTGTTTGCCTTATTTGCAATTTTATCTTATTTCTAAGCCATATTACTGTGTACTTCCCCTGTTTGATTAAAAAATTCTGATCTTTGTGCACAGTATTTTAAATATGACAGATTATTCAGGTGTTGAAGGTCTTCCCTCTAAGAAGATTTTTTAAAAGTCAGCCACCAGGTGTGCTCTATCATTCCTATAGTCTCAAAAGAACTTCAGTTCCCAAATATTAGTACTTTTGATTTTCAGCCAGATTACAGACTTAACTTCTGTCTTCCAGAAGGTAAAACAAGAGGTAATGACAAGACCCTCCCTTACTATTTACACCTCAATAGTACTGAAATGAACACATCTTGGGTAGAATTATTTGCTACAGTTGTATTGCTGTTGTTCAATGAAAAATATGTAAGCTTCAGGATGAGATAAACAAGCTAAATCAAATTTTGCTTCTTTCTCTCCCCAGTACTTCCCCTCTCTCTTCCCTAAATCAAAAATGACAAATCTGTTACCTTTAACAGGAATGTTCAAACAATTTGTACAGGGCAGAAAACATCACGCCTCTATATGCTTACAGAAAAAGAATATCTGTAAAAATAAGATCTCAAGATACTTTGTTTATGTTTTAGAGGTGACATTTATGTGAAAAAAAGAAACCTGGAGGCCCTGGTGCTGGTGGATCTGCTGCATTTGGCAGCAGTGCACACACTATAGCTGACAGACTAGCACATATCTGGGGTTCCTCTTTCTCTGCCCTAAGCAGCTGCTTTCACTCACCTTTAGATGTCTACAGAGCTTTAACCAGCAGGTACAGTTTGTGTTGTATGAACACAAGTCCTGTTTTCAGATTCTGCATTTCTGAGATTTGCTACTTTGTTATGAAGTGTTAATATTTTCTACACTCTTGGCTCCTTTGGTATCTGTTTTCATTCTCTAGTGACACTGCATCCTGTTGAATGAATCAAATCAGGTTAGATTCTCAACCTGGGAAATGCAGCTCCAGTACCAGCTGACACCACCCCATCAACATCTTAGTTAGGAAATTACCTTGTCAGCAAGGCAAATGCCACATTTTTAATACAGCACTAATCATCAGCTAAGTAAAAAAAAAAAAAAAANCCACCACAGCTTCTATTTTCTTCTCCTGTGCCTCCCTTAGACAGTCCAAATGTCCTCAAAGCCTGGATTTCAGCACATGGCACATTCAATACACTTTTGATGAATTCCTGTAAATGTCCAGCTTTTCTTGCCTCAGTATTGTCAAACATTCCTGCTCCCAAGAAAACCAAATTTATAACGTGAGGGGATGCTTCATATTTCTGGCACATGCAGTTGTGCAGATGTTATTCCTTAAGGAAGACTATCTCGATTGCCTCTGTGAATAATGGCTACGAGGTGGCAAGGAGCCAACAGTTCTCTTAGAGCAGAAGGTATAAAACCACTCTCCTACTGAAAGAAGGCCCCCAGTAGGATAATATATTATTAGGCATGATTCAAATTACAGGATCTGCAGCAGGGGAGCCAGTGGCTGAATCAGGACAGCCGCACACAGAATACTGATGATGGGATGATGGAATGCATCATGCATTGAAAGAGCTATGGTTTAGTGCTTAAATCCTCTGTATTTTCAAAGTGACAAGAAGGATCAATATATAACTGAAGCACCATAAACAAATTGTGGATTATTGTGTGTGAGGAGAGGGGAAGTTACCATGTTGTAACAAAAATTCTATTTCAGGCTACTTCTTTAAATAAAATTTTGCTCACGAAAAGACTTGACCTCTTGAAGCCCACTAGCAACAGATATAGCTTTAATTTAATAACAGAATATTGAATTTGTCTCATATCTGATTCTGTTTCGGCTATTAGAATACTGAAGAGCAAAACCTTGCCTCATTAGATTATGCAGTCTGAAATCTCTGCATTCCACAGTATCCTGGGCTGGTTTTAAATTGTTCGCACAACAAATTACTTTACCCACAAAGAACTAAATCCAAATGTTCAACACAATGTTGGCGTGCCCAAATGTTTTCCACTTATAATTGAACACATCTTAAGAAAATGTGCATGTTTATTATTAAAAACAACCAAAACACTCAACCCCCCCCCATACCAAACCTATTTCCTAATATGAGAAGCTGGCTAGATAAGAGTTTTTTCAACCTAAGATCTAATCTTTTCTGTGTAGATTAAGCACATTCTAAACAAAAATTCTATATTTCGCTTTGCTGCAACATACCCTGAAGCAGTATGCAAGCTCTCCCTTGACTTCCTTTCATACTGGCTCTTGTATTCAGTTATTCTGGTAAATGGATGCAAATCAGGTGCATTGTGTCGAGGTGGAAGGAAGGGGGTGAAATTTGTTCAGAAATTATCTCAGTTCTATTCATTAATAAAATGACATCTTGACTGAAAGTGGTGAAGAATGAAATATAACAGCACTGAACTTTACTCTGTTGTAACAGATGCATGTAAGAACCTTTCTCTAAAGCCAGATATGTAAAACGGCCACAGCGAAATGATTTCTGAAGCATTAGAATAAGTATTTAGATCGTGATGGCAGCTAAAGATGCAAACTCAATGCTGCAGCAACACCCTTTTTACCTTCCAAGACAGTTAAAGGTAATCTTAAACTGGAGGAAGCAGTACCACATTAGGTAAGGACTACAAGGAGACAAACATACATGAAAGAAAAATATATGCACAATATTAACAATTAAAGACAATTTTAAAGGTTTTATGGGGCCAACAGAAAAAAAAATGGAACAATGTCCATGGTTACCTGCAGAGACAGCACACAGTTAAAAAAAATCAAGAAATTGTAGCCATCGTTTTGCATAGCGATTCAAATTATGCTGGCAGAATAATTAATGGAGGACCTAATCTCTGTGAGGAAAAAAAAAAAAAAAAAGGAAAGAAAAAAGGCTACGTTAAACAAAGTTCATTACTGCATGATGTAAATGAGTTTCTCACCAGTGATGTCACTGATTGGCTGGGATGTAGAGCTGGTTTCGAACAGTGCAGCATGGCCGGATTGGCTGCTAGCTCTTCTGGTTACTGCCTGCTTGGGCAGCGGTCGAACCAGACTCTTTCTGTCTCTCTTGTTGTCGTTTGAAGCAAATCTTGTTCAGCCCAGCTGTGTCTCCATAGTAGTGGCACCCTAAGAGAGTCTCCCTCCTGCTTCCCACAGCTCATCTGTAAGGCGGTCGCTGCTGTGAAATACCAGCCTTTGGCACGGAGCCCAGACTGCGTTGTTAGATCCGTCTATAATACAGAAAAGAATTTTTTTAAAGCAGTTCTTTCACCGAATTACATCCTAAGAAGGATTAATAAGCACTAAATTGCAACTGATTTGTGGACTTTTAAATTATGTAGCTAGCACGCTTTCTGAAATAAAATATTATCTTGCTTGTTATAGTATAGCATCACTGGTTTAAAAAACAAAAAAGAAAAATAGGAAAAAAAATGAAATAATGAAAGAAAGGAAGAAAGAGAAGCAACAACTCTTCTTTGTTTACCTTGATTACAAAAAGAAATAATTCTTCCTTTTCTCCCCTAGAACGGTAACTGATATCTTGGTGCTACGCAAGAATATTTTTAACTATCACCAGTTTTCTATTTATATCCAAGTCATTATTTTCAGGTTAAGGCAAGGGATCTTAATTAGCATTCTCTTTAACTATGCAAACTGAGACAGGGCATGAAAGAAAAATGCTGTATGGAAGAGACAGAGACAGAGAGACAGAGGAAGAAGACAAAAAAAAAAAAAAATCTGTGCAGCTTTTACAGTTCAGCTGTCTGACCCCCTGCAAAAAGAATGCAGTCATATCAACTTTGCCAGACAATGGAGTACCTACAGGCTTTCCTCTAGACAAGTCCTTTATAACCAGTCAGTATTATGTGCTGCAGACAGTGGCCAATCGCTAAGCTGCTTTCTACAGCAGTGACACAATAGGTGCACTGGCCACACTGTCCTCCTAGCCTCCGACAGCGGTGCAGGTTCATTTTTTGTACGCTGGAATACGCATATGTCTTAAATGTTCCCACTGTATGAAAAAAAAACCCACCATCAGCCTAAGCTTGCTTTGTTTTGCTATAATTACATCAGCCTAATTACTGCAGCCGAGCCGCAGAGCCACTGCTCCGAGCGGCGCATAGGCATGCACGTCATATAAATATGCATGAGCACGCCTGCTTATTTAAATACAAAAATGCATCAATTGCTGGTGGTGCCTTTTTGGTTTTGTTTTCTGCATGTCCTTCCTCCCCCCTCCAACACCCATCGCTGATAAACCAAGTGAGTAAAGGACGCCTAGCAAATGTGGTCACCATTTTTCTCCCTTTATTTATCCAAACTTTTATTTGTTCCGTTCTAATTGCAAGCATTCAGTAGGCACTAAAAAAAGAGAAAAAAAAAATTCAAATGCAAATGAGTGTCAGTTAGTAAGGGAAGGGTATTGCAGACCTAGGGCATTTTTCTCCCTTGTCACTACCCATCAGAGAAAGCGCCTGTAAATGAATCTGCGAGCACTCCATCATAGCCAGGCATCAGATGCCCAGTTCCTATTAAAGCCCAGTGATCCCCCAGCATGTGCACGCACCCAGCTTGTGTGTTTGGGTCCCCTGTAACCACTGCAGCTCTTGTAACTGTACCTGAATCTGCTCACACAGCCCAAAGATTAAATCATCACTATCCACGTATTAGCAGGCATAATTGGCCACATTCTATAGTGGGAATCGCCATGCTAATTTTTCTGATTTTATGCATAGGATTTACATATTCATGAAGAGAATAGCTGTTATGACCGCTGACAGAGCAATATGAAAAGAAAAGACACCATTCTTCAGCACACAGAGTATACAAATCCTAGAGGGAAAAGATGCAGCATATGGCGACAAGGAGGAGAAGTTGTTTGGCTTTCGAGGGTTATTTTCTTTCCTATTTATAAATTCTGGGTAGACGGCTTAGAAAAGCATGTAAGTATTCTGATCACGAAGACAAAGTAAGTCTGTGTTATTAGTAATCAGCCACTGGTAGCTGAAATAAAATCATTTTCCACTTGGTGCCCAATGCTCTGCAAGTTTTGCCTTTGCATTAGAGACCATTATCAGTTTAAGGATGCTTACGACATATTCATGCAGGAGTGCACAAAAATACTGATGAAACAGAAAGGAACATAAATTCCAGTTGCTATTTAAAAAAAAATCTTTATTTTCTATTCTAATACCTGCTTTGAATTAGGAAATGATACCTTTCCCAGGGAAGCTGGTGTTTTTTACACAACTTATTAAAACTGCATGTTTTCCAAATCTGACAAAATATATCTGAGTGACTTTCAGATTCTTTGTTTTTAAAGAAAAAAAATCACTAGAGGAAAGATAATTCAGGCAGAGTTGTAAACATAGTGCACATTGATTTGTATAACAATTTTGTATAAATAAACACATTATGCATACTGTAACCTTGTCCCTTTTATGCATTTAGTATAAAAATTTCTGAATGTTTATCTCTTAGGTGGTTTATCTGCCACTCAAAACAGCCCAAATTTCCTTATAACAGCCAGATAATAATACCTACAGATGCCTGCTTTCCCCTACATCTTCCTACATTTGATAAAGATAATACTACAGATAGAAAGGTGAGAAAAAAAATTAATTTTTAGAAGGAAAATTTTAATGCAATGGCTGTGTTTTTCAGGCCTGCTTGGATATAATTTTTCAAAAAATATTCTATTCAGTACTCCTCCAAAGAACAAAAAAGAAGGGTTTGGTTTTTTTTAATTTACATTTGTATACTATACATTTCTTTGAATTACAGCCCTTCAATGCAGTCACGCACTAACATTTCTGTAGTGACAGAAATTGTATTGTATATTACATTATAAAAATGTGTTTAAAAGCTGATTGACATTTTAGAAGATATTATTATGAATTCAAATATCAATATTGAAATTATATTTTAAAACAAGCTCAAGAAATTCTCTAAAGTAGATTTAAAAAAAGAAAAAGAAACCTTAAAAAAATAAACTCAGCAATATTAACTAAAACATGTTTCTCCACCCAGCCCTCTGTTACTGTCTCTGTCAAAACAAAAAAAGCTACCAACAAAAACCTTCTTTGTGTTTGTGTTTACCTAAAATTCAGACTTCACCAATTATAAACCTGTGAGCTAATTATTAATTTTCCCCTTTAGTATAAATGTCTGGGCTATGACATCCTATAGCACAAAAATAAGCTTCACTGCTAAAAGGAAAGCCTTTAGAGAGCAGAATGGTGATATAATTTTTAAGGTAGGATCCTTTTAAAAACCTTGCCATGGCCTCTATTCAAGAACCCCACTCCATAATGTCAAGTACATTACTGCTAATTTGAAGCTTTTGTTAGAGGATAATATCAGAAAACTTCAAGTATTCATGGAAGAATTTGAGGTAGGTTTCCTAAGGAAAATATGTAATTTTGTGTTCTGTGTTCACTGAGAGAGAAAAATGACTATGTTTCTTGTTTGTAGCAATGAACCTGACAAATTTCAAGTGCTCTATTGAAAGAAATGAAATCACATACCTCTAAATACGGACAGATTTTTGTCTTATTTTATAATCCTTACTGTGCGGATTTTTTTTAACTTATTCCAGCAGAGGAAAGAATAGTATAAATTAAGAAATTTCAGCAAAAAATATTATCTGATTTGTTATATCTAGCATAAAATGAAATTTGACAACAGTTTTAAAATACATCTATATTCAGAATAAGGTTTCTTATTCTAGAAAAACATCACGTATCACATCAGTTTCCTGCAATCCCTTCTATAATTTCAATTGCTGTTTTCTTTACAAATGATCACCTTTTGCTCTGCCTTTTCATTGCATGTAGTGCTATTAGCCTCAGCCCTTTATTCAAGCTCTCATGAATTCCCAGAATACATCATGCTATGTCAACAGTATTAATTATGATGATATTTGGCATATTTCCTTGCTAAATCTTCCCACTTCTGAATTACAGCCCAAATTTTCAAACAATACTCAGGCTCTGACATCCATGTTTAAACTCCGGCCTTGCTATGCTACCAAAATTGGCCCTGCTACGAAAATTACCAAAGAACTGAAATTTTAGATCCTAAATATGCAGGTATAAATAGGTATCTGAGTCTGACTTGCAGAACTGCCAAAACTGCAGCTCACTTATACCCTACAGGAGCTCCCATTAACTGGACTGCCTTAATACGATACAGATGTCAAACACTTTGCTTTCATAAGGGGGCCTGATACAAATACTGACCTGATCATTTTCAGTTTAGTAGCTCTAAAAATCCCAAATTCTCTGATGATGAAATAGAGTTTTCCAGGCTTGGGCTTGTAACCTTCTGTGGAAAAGCAACAACAGCTTAAGAGGTAAAAAATGCAGCATTCAAGATTAGTACTTAAATTTGGGGCAACACGAGAATAGTAGTAGGTTGATGAAAAATGCCAGGTCTGTAAAAAAAAGTTTCAGTAAGAAAAGTTAGTTATGATTTAATATCTGGATCAGAAGAAGTGCTAAAAACTTGGAAATTCCATGTCCAGAGCCTAGACAGTTTATCTGAAAACTACTCTGGTATTAGAGCACCAATAGAGAAACATAGATTAAAATCCTTCACTGGAGGATTTACACTATTATATCTTTCATGGCAATATTCAGTCAAACAATCCTACATGGGAATAGTGATAGTAGATTTTATCCCATTTTTTAATTCAGATTTTCCAGGAAAATTTTTTTGGGGGCTACACACAATAAACACAGAACCTATGTTTTTAAAAACTTGATTAATAAAATATGTAAAGGTGTGTTATTTTGGGGTAGATTCATAACTTGTGTGCATGCAGTGTTTAGTATATTATTTGGGGATTTTTTCCCATTTTTTATATATTTTATTCATTGATTATTTAAATTAATGGATGCAAAATGACTGAGCCTTTTAAGTGTCATTGAGGAATCACATTTAGAAAGTTTTTTCATCAATCTATTTTAAAAATGCATAAAAAATGTTTGCCTAAAGTCTTTGTTGCTTAAAAGCATGTTCTGTTCTAGAGAAAAACTCATCTTCATTTACCTCTTGAAGAAACTTATCTTAGGGTTATGTTAACCCTAATTTCCTTCTCAGTTGCATCTTCTTATTCAGAATTCATCCTTTCCTCAGGCTGTACTTAGTCCTCCTAAAGAGCTAAAATTGAATGATACGCCTGTGACAGTAATTTAATTAAACTGACTGTAGAGGCATGTAAACACACGATTAAGAGTCTATTTCTCCACAGTGGCTCTGGTGCTGTAAGCACTTCTACCTTCCAGTAACCTATCCGCCATAAACTTAATTTCACTTACTGTCTTCCATTTATTTGGGAACAGGATACCCTGGGTAACACTACATGAGCTGTATTTGAACTGTTGTATGTTCACAGCTTACCAGAAGCTGTGGCTCTAACTTGAGTTAGCTGAACTGAATTGCTGATTTTAACATAGATTTTCTTCTTTTTATTGCACATGCAATAAGTAAACCTCAATAAATGTTCATTTCCAAGAGCAAATACTCTGGGGTTTATCAGTTAAAGATACAAGTTCCAAAGCAACCCCATACTATATGATGGAACAACTTCCATGACGATGTTGTTTCATCTCAAGATAGAGTAAGTGGCTCTATTTGAAGGCTGGGAAGTGCTACAACTCTGTTAAATATTTGAATTACCAGGACCCAGAGACAAAGGTAATAATTTTCCGTTGTATTTGCCTCTTTATTAACGAGGAGGCAGCACTGCTGAGCAGAGGACGGGACACACTCATCTGCATCAAGGAGGATTTTTGTTGTATTAAAAATATTCACCTAGGACACACTTGGAATTTCTTAATCTACACTGAACTTGAGAGTCTACCTTTAATGAAGTGTATTTTGAGCAATCTTTCAGCACATCTCAGCAGCCAAGCACAAAGCCCATGCTATCCAGCTGTAACTCCACTTATTTGCCAACTGTTTTATAACCTCAGGTTAACTACCCACAAATACAGAAAACAAACACTGTGTTTGAAATAAAACCCTAAGTTAGGAAGTCCATTAAGCACAAGATGTCTAAACACTAAGGACAAGATGTCAAAAGCAAGATGACAGCCCTCTCAGACCACAGGTGAAATCTCTCAGGGAGGCAATGTCAGTCTGGGCTATTGGGGCCACAGATGAAAGCAGCAAGACAATGAAGGACATCTGCTGACAGGTACCTCTGACCTGTTGTTACACACAGAAGTTCCACCACCTTTCTTAAAACACAGAAAACCTCCACCCATTAGTAAATAACACATGCATTGCACCTTACAAGCCAGAAATCACAGTAGGGTTTGGTTCAGTGTTCAAAAAAACTTAATGTCCCCTGGTCTCCCAGGATGGGGGAATCATGAGTCCTGTGTGGTGACTGCCCAACATATGGAAAAGCCATGGATACCTACCAGTGTTTAAAATTTAAAATTTTAAAATACTGAATGCCATCCTCAGAATTTACCTCACCTTTCTAACAAAACTGGTCTTCTAACAAAAAGTTTACGGATCAAGATAAAGACAGATCACTCATCAGTTCTCATCACTAGAAAAACAGAGGTGCCTTTGGGAAAATTTAACTCATTGCCACCCTCCAGGGCATAGAGGGGATGAGGAATATGTGATCAGACCATAACAGCTCTTCTCTGCTGCTCCTTCCACCTCACACTCTTCCTGTTCCCCTGCTCCACTGAGGGTCTTTTGCACAGGCTGCAGGCCTTCAGGATAGACCTGCTCCTGTGTGAGCCATCCAAAGGCTGAAGTCCTTCCAGAAAACATCCACCTGCTCCAGTGTGGGGTCCTCCAGATACCTGAACCACAATGTTCTCTCCAGTGGCTGCAGGGAAATAGCTGCTCCAGCACATTCTCTCCAGGGGTTACAGCAGATTCCTGTAGGGACACCTGGAGTAACTACTCTGCCTCCTCCTGCTCTCCCCTCAGGGCTCTTAGGGCTGTTTCTCACACGTTTCCCCTCAGCTACAGACAGGTTCTGCCCTCCCTTAGCCAGGCTGTCCCCAAGGCACCACACTGTGGCCATGGGGCTCAGCTGTGTTGCTGGGATGGCTGGAACTACTGCCCAGCCAGTCCCTGGACACCTGTGCCCAGTGTACCCTGCTCCTGCTTTCAGGACTGGAGAGTGTCAGCAGCTCAAGCCCATTTGTCCTGGACTGGCTCTGTGTTTAAATGAGCACACACAGAGCATTCACGGTTTGCCCATGAGAAGTGCTGCTGTGAAGTAGTTACAGTGCATATGGTTTTTCACACCAAGCACGGGTTTCTCTTGTGACTCAGTTTTCCACAGACAGTTATCCTCAACCAGCCTTCAAGCCAAAACACGTATAGAGACCATTTTCTGTCCAGTAGTTAAACTCCATGTGCACACAGATACAAGAAACCTTTGCTGCTGTCTCACCTCCACGAAGCCAGAGAGGCAGAAAATAAAACTGACAATTGCTCAAAACCTTGCTGCCTTTGGTTTCTCTGGCAGTTAGCAGCTGAGGTGATCTAAAAGGTTACAACCTCTAGTTATGATTCTTCAACACAAGAGCAGAGACAGCCCTTTGAAAGCAGAAACAGTAGAACAGACAGCAGCTGCTCTCCTTGGGCCCAAAATTCTGTGCTTGGACAAGCTCCACAGACTTCTGACTCCTTCAAACAAATGTGCTGCTGAGGAAAGGAACAACAGGTTAAATAATGCCTACTTGTCGTGGCAATGGACAAAAAATGCTGACCATCTCACAGCCACACACACAGCCACGGGAATGTCCAGATGAGGACACCTAAACTCTTCCTCTGTACTAAGGAGAAAAGTTTCTTATTTATTATAATAGGTGTTCTCCCTTTGCATAATTCTTAGGAATCAGCACTAGACATCAATCAAAGAACCCTATGTATTACTTTAATAGCTAGGATTAATAAATTATAGGTTTCCCAGTATAAATAAGTGTGTATTCAGAACAAGCTGTTTGAAATCTATTGATAGTTTGAGGAAGGATTTGGATTGTTCCTAAGTCAAACTGTGCTCTCTGCATAACAGCAACCTTCCCCACAATGTTCATTGTCCCAGTCTGCATCACAGCCTGCTCCATCATTTAACACACCTAGGTGATTGTGAAATCCTTGGCAAGTCTATTGTTGACAAAATTAGTACATGATGATGCTCAAATCTAACACACAAGGCCCATAAGAAATGCCCTTTTCTGCCATAGTTCTCTAAGTTACAGACTCCCGCACCAAATGAAAGACGTTTCTACAAGGAAACATAATTGTACAGTTATGTCACTCAGAAGGCAGTGTCTGTATTAACTCTTGCCTTGTTCATTTGCTGTGCTCCAAGAGACCTCTTGGCCCTCTATTTGAAACAGCGGTGGGAGAAGAAGTCCCAATGAACACATGCTCAAGGAAATATTCAGGGTTTTCGCTGTGGGATTCCCATTAGTATCAGTGGGGGATGTTTAGGGATTTAGCTACACAACACTTTGAAAACGTGCATCTTGATGCAGGGCGGAGCACAGAACTGCTCTGAATATGCCTTTACCCCTATGTCTCCAGCCAGCGAGGTTAATAAAATGTCTGAAGAGAAGCAGTGGCAGGATAGAAGTTCTGATATGATGGCAAAGCTGCCTGTCCCACTGGGCTCTCAGGTGTATTCACATGTCACTTCATGCCATCCCTGCACACTTGGCAAAATGCAGGCATAGAAATATGTGCGATGTGCACTTGAAGTGTCAGCCTGCCCAGAACATTGAAGCAAGCAAAAACACCAGGGAACTTAATATGGTAGGATTAAACTTCATTTCCCAGCAATTATAACATTTGTATCCAACTTCTGAGGATAAAATGATGAAGCACCTCACAAAAATCCAGAAAATTCAGGGGAAAAGCCTCACGTTATTTGTGTTCTTTTCAACACCTCACAATTGAGCTTTTATCTAGTAATTTGATAGAAATCTTAATTAACGGGGAGTTTTATGCTAAGAATTCTACTTCTACCACTTTTCAAAGCACTAGTTTGCAATTTAGTACAGAAAAAACCCAAAAACTAGTAATCTTCAATACATATGCAATATGAACATCCACATTTTATGTTATAACAATTTCACCTAAGGACTAATATATCTGGAGTACTGCCTCTGCAAAAAAAAACTAGGCCTTCAGACATGAAAGACAATACAGACAATATGAACACATAAAGAGCCCTTTAGTAAAGACCAAATGAACAAGATGCACATGAGACATACAAATGGGCTGTGGAGATGAAACACATCATTCCAAGTTAAAATCAGAGCATTAAACTAATGTGTGCTGTGTTGCTGTGCAATGTCTGAGTCTGTGGCTTGCTGCAGTAAGTGAACCCCTTTATAAGGGTTTCAGTACTTCAAGGAATGACATGGAATTGATTGTGCTGCCTGTTCTCCATCCCACATGCTGACACTGCAGCAATTTCTTCTCCCTTGGAGAAGATGGACATTAAATGTCCTCATATTTTTAAGAATAATAACCTAGGAAAGAGATTATAAGGTACCAGGGTCTTACTCTGTTTGGCAGAACAATACTGAGAATAGTCCCGTGGTCAGAGGATTTCTCTTATTGCCCAAATCAACACAAGTCTTCCATACACATTCTGTTAAAATATAATGGTGAGAAATACAGCACATACTTTCTTTCCATATAAGCAATACAGAGCTTTGAATGTGTTCTCTCTTGCAATTGAGGCAAACAAAATTCTTGAGGGCTGTGATCTGCTTGGCCCTCTGTTTCCATCTTTTCTATTTTAACTCTGCTTTTCAGAGGCTGAAGAAATCTTATTTTGGCCCCTAACTTGAGATGACAAAACTTGATTCTCCAGAAATGAGAAGATTTCACCCTGCTTGATAAACTGTTCCACAGGATTAATATTTGCATTAATTCAAACACAACATCCCATGGCCTTTGAGAAGTTATATCATAGACATGTTAGATAAGTGATACCGATACCACTGTTGCTTCCAGGTGTCTTTTTTTCTGCAGGTTTTGTGAGCATTTGTACAGAGACACTTTCCAACTAATAACAAGTGCTAAACCCACCAAGGAGTGCAGGATTTATGCTTTTTTCCCCCTGTTTGTTTGTTGTCATGGTTATTTTGTTGGGGTTTTGGGGGGGTGTTTTTGTTTGGCTTTGCTAGGTTTTTTGTTCATTTTGTTTGTTTGTTTTGAGTTTGGTTTTTTTGGTTGGCTTATTTTTTTTATTGCGGTAAACCAAAACTAATCATTTCCACGAATATATCTCATCTCACCAGCAATTTCCATGATGCAGAATATTTAGTTCCAGGACTACGATTCAATGTATTTCCAGATAAAAATATCAGGAATGATAATATTTATACACAGCAACAAGAAACACACTCATTTATGTGTAAGGAAAAGATTAGAGTTGGACTGAAAAAGCTCCAGTGGGTATTGCTGTCGGGAAAAGGTACATGTTTTCCCATGTGTGTGTTATACATGGACACTGAGACAGTAAATGATAAGATTTGCCTCAGAAGCACATGAATAAAAAATAATGTTTAGATATGATTGATCCCAGATTGCTCCTATATATGATATTCCAAATGCAAGGAATATTGTCTCAAATTCTGGAACTTGAAGTAATAACATTCTTTTTTTTTTTTTTTTTTTCAGAAAGCACTCCAGCTGTTTGGTTTTCTCCTTTCCTCCCACACATTGTACTCAGTGTACCAGAAATTCTTGTTTTTCTGTGGAAGGTGGGTAAAGGAGAAAGGCAATGTTACATCTCCCTTTTAATACTTAGTACCAGACATCAAGTCATACTTCAAACCCAATTTTGCTTGGTTTAAACCAGTCAAGAAAGCTACCTTACATGATAAATGTTTGCTATGTGCACAAAAACAGAGCAACCCTACATGAAAAATGCAAATAAAGCAACGGACAGCAGTCAAATCTTGCAGAACCTTGACAGAAAAAAGCAAATATGTTCCCTTAATTATTGTCAGACGACATGTATGGCATATATGTCATCTGTTGTCTTATGCATGCATCTCCAAAGGAATGCTGTGCAGCCTTTTGGTGTGGAAATTTACCCAGCCCAGCTTCAAAACACCTCTTGTCTCACATGGCCACAAACCATGTCCTCTCAAGTGTCACATCCCATTGCCCCCGACGCTGTTTGGAAAGCTACACCCTGCTGTTTGCGAACACCCAACAAGGGATTACTTCATCTTTGTTTTCTCATGCTGAAAAGTCAAGGCTGACTTCAGCAATGAAACAGTTGGTCTCTTGTCACTGAAAATTTGATCAGGTGTTCCTCCATCGAAGCAGTTCAGATTACATTTCTAACAAATACCACAAGCAGCAAAATGCTTTCAGCTATTAAATCCTTTACATAAGAGTTGAAAGTAACTCAAACCAGCTGACGCGAAGTGCAAGGTACATGGATAGTGTCGCTATTCTTGTTGCTACATTTTTATTATGCTGTTGATAACTGATGACACCCACTGGAACATGATTCTTTATTATTTTTTGAACTCGGAATAGTGTCACAGTTTCAAGTGCTGCATTAACTTCTGAGAGATTTCATTATAACACTCTAGCAAACCAGGAAACATGATGAGAAGGTGTAACACTTGACTTTCCTGACATGGACGGTCTAATAGGGAGCCAGAATTGCTTTCACTTAAAATGGAAATGAAAAGCAAAAGCCCCTAACCTAGATCTATCTTGTGCTGCAATAATAATTGCCTTTATCCACCATGCTACTCATATCACAGTGTAGCATACATGTTCCAGAAAAGTGCTGGATGAACCATATTGTCTGCAAATGGTTGTACCTGCCAGTCATGGTATTAGAAGTTTAATAAAAAAAGTATATCCAACCACTTCATAAGATCACCACAAAGAGAATGATTGTTTTGTCCCAAGTAACTCTGTGCACACAAGACAGAGCAAATGAACAATCCTTCCTTCTTTTTCCCTGTCCCTTGCCACTACCGGAGGAGAACATTTTACTTGAAAACCAGTTGAGGTTACTGCCACACATCCATTAATGCAGCTACATGAGTGAAAATAAGTGCACACATCTGGTAATCCAACCCTCTGGACAAAGCTGGAAATGAGGAAAAAGGTTTCCAGATAGGAAGAGAGGCACCCAGCCAGGAGAACAAGTCTCAGCAAGAAAGGGGAGGCAGTACAGCTCCCTCACTCCACTCCAGTGGGGCTCAGGGGCTGGAAGTGGGGCCCAGCAAGAGGATGCAAAAAAAAAAAAAAA